>MNPL01003245.1:0-12706 GCA_002081605.1 Tropilaelaps mercedesae
TATATATATATATATATATATATATACATATATATATATTACAAATTATTGTGTGCTTCGTTGCTTCACGAAATGGACGATGGATAGGTAAGCAAGTTGAATGTTATTTTCTCACGTTAAATTAAACCAGTACTACTTGTCAAAAACCCTAAATTATGGTTTTCTTAACCTAGCAAACTCGCGTGCACATATCATTAACAATTTAATCGGCTTGGAAAAACATCTCAAAATGTGGATTGTAAGCGCCAATAGGCTCGTGTTTGGTTGAGCGTTACAGAATTTAGAGGTCAAACTGGTGCTAAACTCAACAAACTAATATTGATTTCTATCTTATAAAACTCAAGATAGCTGGACACTAGATATTGTAAGCGCTCTTAGATCGTTGTTTACGATGTTTTAATTACAGTTCGAAAGAAAACATTTTGGTCTCTGAAATAGGCAATTGCTCGAATCATCGTCAACTAACTTCTTAGTGAAATTCGCATATGAACTGGGGCTTTTTGACGTATAAATTCTTGAATTTGTTTAAAGCGAATGTCCACAAATGCTACCATTATCATGATGAAGCTAAGACAAACCTCATTTTGATGATATACAACGTATAATTTATTATGGTAAACAAACACCTTTCTTTTAAACGACTTTAATCTCTATGATGTGGTCACTAAACAACATCTGCTTAAAGGGATATGGAAAGTCTAAGATATCTTGCGGCCATACAGCTCTTTCCGTATTTAGCAGTGCGTCACATTTAATCCAGGTTTGTAACATAGAACGCATCACTCTCTTCACTGTTATGATTATCCTCGTCTGTCCCAAAGAAAAATGTTCTGACTTTTATTACTATGAATAATATTGTTGTTTTTAAGGGCAATAAAATTATTAACGAGTGTTAGCATTTCGGAAAAGCATTCTTTTCAATTTTCGTTTACAAGTCATACAGCCGCGCTAAACGCTAGGCATTAGGCTAGTAAAGGCCATGCCATATACAGCTTATACGAAATTTGCAGAGGAAAAGTTAAACCAAAATTAACGAGCTATTAGCATGCTTAACCGTCTGTCATTTCGTTACATTGTGATGAACTATACTATTCTACCGTTTCACAGAAATATTTTCCATCATTTTCGAAGACAAATTATTCCGCGTATCATATATTATGCGCGTTAAATAAAATAACAAAACTCTTGCCGTACGTTTTTGCTCCTCCCCCGATTACGGAGTTCATTCCCATTAGTTTAGTTTCACATACAGATCCACTAGTTACTAAGCCCGCCATTACCCGATTGGAGAAATTCATAGCGAGCCCAATAACATCTAAAAGTAGCACCGTGTTGAGATGGCCCCTAGCTAAATAAACCTTGTTAATATCATAACATCAGAGTTCAATGGTCATACTCCTGTTTCGTATGAGTTTTTGAGAACGTCAATGCGTTAGTCATATTATGTAGCTACTCAACGGTGGAAAAAGTTGACTAAATGTTAATACGAATAAGCCTACAATGAACGAACTAAAATAAAACCATGTTTCACAGCTTTCAATATGCAGATTAAAGATGAATGACAAATTTTTTAAAGAACACACCTGTTAGGCATTGTCACATCTCAACACAGCTCTGTAACATATGACTTTACACTACTGATTCTTTAAAGATTCCTAAGACTCACCAACCTGCTATTGCGTTCATACGTATTCGTTTCCTCGTGCACTATTTTCATGTTCTTACACTGACTGAGATACACTCTCTCCTTCCCTTTCGTTTCACGCTACATAAAAATACTTAACTCTATTTTGGAATATCTATAAATATTTATATGTATATATATATGTAACAGAAACGGACGTGACATCCTGTCGCCGCGGCTTTTGTTTTCTCCCCTTATAATTGACTCTATCGTTTGCTCATCCTTTCAAGGGACCGTGAACATCATCGAGCCGCGACCTATATTTTGCACCTTAAAAAAACATAACTCTATTTATGATTCACTTGTGCTGATCACCATCTAGGCACTCCATACGTTTAAAATGTATTCATGCGTGCATAATTCTTTGTGTGTGTATTTCTATTTGTGTATATGTCTGTGTGTAAATTTGTATATGGTTGTGAGACAGTGTTCATCTATGTATTCTTAACACATTTCCTATATTATAGAACACTAGCCATAGTTTTTCCTTTCGTATGGACGATCTGCTGAGCCTCTGTCCCGACATGGGACTTGGTTTGGGAGTGCTTCACGAGGGGGAAGGAACCTCTCCTTATTTAATTTTCGCCTAGGTTGATATATAAATTTCTTCGCCTGCCGCCAGCCCGGAAACGTCCACTCGGTGGCATATTTAGTCTTCTTCCTACGGCTTCTTATACTCTGTACGTTCAACTTTAACATCGCCATTTACAAGTCGGTAGACGTAGACAACAACATTACTGCTCTGTATGTCCATTAGAGCAAAGGACGGGGTGGCATCACTCTCAAGAGCCGAATACGCGCCGGTAGCTGAGCCCGGATTGATGAAGAACCGCCCCCCGTGCTCGTGTGTAGAGAAGCGATGGGTATGGCCGGAAATTAGAATGTCGACATCCAACTGGTGCTGGGCGACGGCTAGAGCTTCGATATCGCCCCACGGCACAATCTACAAAATCCCCATACAAATACGTAGTAACATAAATATGTACACATGTATTTAGACCAGTTACGGATGGAAAAATTCTGTAAAAAGATATTTTGCACTTGATGCCCTTCCATTCATGTGTGTGAAATAAAGACCAAACAAATCGTTCGGAAGATTTGTCTTCGTCCCTGCATAGTCGAGTGTCCATATAAAATTGCGGTTTCGCTTAATATAATGCGATATGGATTTCCCTAGGACATTAAATGAGCAGGTGGATATTTACCTGATGGCCATGGCAGAGACCGATGCGGAACTGGCCCACGGTGACAACCTTTTGCTCAGGATAATTTGAATTCTCATCAAAATCTCCACGGACGACGTGAACATCCGATGCGAGTGTTTTCAAATAATCGTATGACTCTTTCGTACACAAATTGCCTGGATTATACGAACAGTAAAATGCGAGGGGTAACTCGACTGACCATAGCCGAATACGTGTTCGCCACATAGAAGCCTCTATGTCTTCCGCGCAGCGCTTTAAGACAAATTTGTATTCACTCACTCTCCAATAGTACGGCATGTATGTATGTATGTATGTCAAAGATACACGCTTTCTTATCATATTATCCAATTATTGACATGCATAACTGTTTTATTCGAAACCTAATTTTTATATTATCGACGAATGGAGCTTGCGATTTGCTCGGCGATGTGTGATCGCCGGAATAACAGACTCGAAATCTATACTGTCCTTTTAATGGATTTATGCAGGGAATTTCTACGATCTGTAATAATCTCTACCCTTAATGAGCAAAATGATGTCCCCTCATTAATATCTAATTCATTTTAAGTATAGGTGTCATTGCAACGACCGCATGTGGAAGCCGATTTCGCCGTGGTTGAAGATGATTAGAGAATTCATGACAAGCTCCCCTAAGCCTGTTAGCAATGTACACGCAATACTATTTAAATCGCTGATTTTCCCATAATGAAATAGTGGTGAAACTGCGATTTGGTCGGCGTATTTTTTAATGTGTGTATAAATACGTACATTATACTGATTCAAATTGTTCCGTGTCTGTAGTTTCCAGTTGTACAATTTATACAGAAGTTTAGTAGCGTGAGGTAAAAAGGCAGCAGTTGCCACGTAGGATATCCATTTCCATAACTTCAAAAAAATCCATTTTAAATTTGACTTTAGTAGTAATATTAATGAAAATAATAAAAACAATAAAATTGATAATAATAATAGTAATGATAACGATAATGATAGTAACAATAATAGATAAGTAATAAATACTTGGAGCGATTAAGGAGTTTGTTCGTTTGAACTCGTTTATTGCTGTATACAGATAATAATAGAATGATATGCCTTAAGAATAAATATATGCTTCTTTTTATATATTCATAGAATGAGTAAAACCGTTATTCTATACAGCGTAATGAGTTTCTATACTGACCCGTGCAAAGAATATGCTGTATCCGTCCTGGCTGAAGCATCTTCTTAAACTGTGCGGGAAGACTATGGGTCCGGTGTGGAATGTGCAAATCGCCGAGAACTAATACCAACATTTCGCCGATTGCTTGCCTTCGTACGAAAAGAGCTCGGATCAGATGAAAGAGAACGAGTATTAATGTACCCCGACTAGAAAGTTAGATCTAATGATCTTAGCGCAGAGCACCGTCCACCTTTTTAATAACAGCGATCAACAACAGAACCAATCATCAAGGGAGAGACGCCCCATCGATAGTCTAATCACTGACAGCAGCTGACTAGGCGGTGTGTATCTGCAAATCCAAAAGGGACCTAATATGTGACTGTAGTTGGACAGGAGCTTCGTCACTAAACTCTTTAATTGTGCTCGATATACGGTAATTCCCTGCTTTGAATTTCCAGAATCACTAGCGTACGTTTAAAGTAATTCCTATGTTAGCTATAAAACTCTGCAATATCCAGGCTCGACTTAAGTTTCGAAGCCTTCCTTTATTTAAATGTTTTGAACAAAAATGCTGCTAACAGACGAGCAGACGACAGCGTGTATTTCGGTTGATTTTTGCGTTCGTCTGCTACGAGGTGTTTGTACTGTGGCACATTCATTGAATTCGAATTGTGACTTCCTCCAGTTGTCGATCTTGACGGTTTCCTAAGTGTGTTGGCTAGACATGACAATGGCCTCACAGTCAAGGCGGAATGGCCCAGGAGGTTTACCAGAATCGGGGGCCGCGAGGATTGAGTATGTTCAGGTTGACGGGCTGGTAGCGATGAAGATTGCCCGACACAGCCACGAGGAAGCCGGCGGCCTTATGGACTTTGCCCAGGGGGTTCTCTTGGGAATGGTGGACGGCCGCGGTGTTGAGGTGACGAACTGCTTCCCCTATCCGCGACATGGAGAAGAAGAGGTAAACTACGCCTATGCCGTTACGCATCCTATGAAAGGTCTTCATATACTATTTCCCTCACTATTTCCACCGATATAGCTGATCAAGCCGAGTCAAATATCGCGTCACGCCGGGAAGACCGTAAGACCGTTTAACCAACCGACGCCATACAAACAACGTTAACTTCAGACAGGTGTTGCCTTCATAAATGTTGCTTGTTTATATATAATGTTAGCCATCTCAGGCATTGCTGCTGGTTAGTTATTGCATCATGGGCGATGATCAGTTAATCACTTTGAGGTTGAGTTTGATATACATTGAAAAGTCGCTGATAATGTGTTGCACTAGATTCTTGCACGCCGGCCATATTTGAGTGACGCAAATGTCGACATCTTGTTCGATATATTAAAATTATATTGAAGACGATTGCAGTAAGCGTTAAATGAGCAAGATGTCCATTTATTTCCCCAAATGTTTCGCGGTGGATGAAATAAATTTTAATGCACAGCTAGAACGCATTTTACAACCCATTTCAAATGAAGATCTTATATTAGGCAAGTTCTATCGATATCACTTATATTAAAAAACGTGCACCAGGGGGCATACCAATAATGCGACAGTCAACTTTAGTTATAGGTCGGATAATTTGCGCATTCAGCAACCGCAGACATCGGCAGCTGGCCATAGTGCTGCATTTGTTTTTCATCTTTGAATCTACATTTATTGAATAAATTACAAGGTTCATCCATCAATGAGCAGAGAGACCATTGCTTTAGAAAATCTCTTGTTTTTTTAACAAATGTCAAATCCCTTTTGCTCTAAACTCTTGTCGATTAACTATAAATGGTTGGGACAGGGAGCCTGCGTGATAATCCCTCCAGTAGATTGGTATAAACCTCGACCCATCAGCTGTTATGCCCTTATACCCTAAGTATTTACCTATATTTTACTTTAAGAGAATTAATTTTATAATTAACTTTTTTGTGATTCAAACATATTCTGCGTTTGAGTTAAAACTGTCCAGCTGTCCAAAGCCACAATCATTCTACATTCATTGAAAGGCTGTGATTATAGAACTGAAGCAGTTAGTGAAACTAAAATCCTAATTCACTGTCAAACCCTGTTCTTCGCTTCAAGTTCGTTAACTCGACCTAGCCTCAAAGCACCTTTCCAGCTTAGATCTGCCATAGTGTTTCAACGTTTTGCTACTCAATAATAGTTGCATATCGGCATTTTTTCGCAGGAGTATGAGGAGCACGAATACCAAATGGAGATGCTTCGTCAAATGCGTGCAGTCAATATCGACCATCTAACCGTTGGCTGGTATCAGGTAAGAAAAATATAGCGCATTAATTAAATAATACGCATTTCGTTCGGCTTACGAAGGCCTGACACGCAAACAAAAGAGAAGTAAGATACTTTGGTTGCTGCGTTAGACTATAGCATAAGTAGCGCAAACGAGGTGTTTATAAAAACCTGAGGCTTTGTACATTTCTACTTGTCGGTTGCGCAAGTTTTAGATGCATATGTATGCATTAACATTAATCTAGATGCCCTTACATCGTCAACCCGTTGGTTGGGACACGCTGCTTTAACTTCATTAGTCTTAATTTTAATCACAACGAACTCACCTTTGCTGGTTTAGGTTAAGATGCATTCTTTAAATCAGTCTTTTCATATATATAGCCGGCTTAATTTTGAACGCTTGTTTTACCGTGTACGTAAAGGTATATTAGAATTACCGTAAAAGTGCGTTAAAATTATAAATATATTTCTTCTTGTCCCTCACAATACAGTGGTTTTGCCATTAAGTCGTAAATATTCGTCATTGCTCCCGTGTATTTTCAGGCATCGCCATTCGGATCCTTCTTCACTCGGCCACTCCTGGAATCTCAGTTCAGTTATCAGGAGAATATCGAGGAGTCGATCCTGCTCGTGTACGATCCAATCAAGGCCCAGCGTGGCTTCTTCTCATTACGGG
Source organism: Tropilaelaps mercedesae (assembly GCA_002081605.1). Taxonomy (NCBI): domain Eukaryota; kingdom Metazoa; phylum Arthropoda; class Arachnida; order Mesostigmata; family Laelapidae; genus Tropilaelaps; species Tropilaelaps mercedesae. Next base: position 6,967 of record MNPL01003245.1, read on the forward strand.
CACTCCGCCTGACTGAGGCTGCGTTTGCACTCTGCCGCGATGCTGAGTACACATTGGATTCCTTTAAAAACTGCAAATGCTCGTATTCCGATCTCTTCGAGGAGATTCCAGTACGTATTCGAAACTCGCACCTGATCAACTTACTGCAGTCGGAATTGGACGAGCTGGTGCCGAGTCATGCACCCGCCGGAAAGCAGTTTTTAGATATGTCGACGGCGTTCTCTCTCGAGCGCCAGCTCCAGGCCACGATGGAGTGTGTTGACAATCTCAATCAGGAAACCAGCAAATTACTGAGCCACCAGCGACAGGTAATGTCAACAATTTTTTATACACCCAGATCCGATAAAGATGTACATCGCATATGTACGTGACATACGTCATTATTGCACATACGACATTATTGCGTGACATACTGCACATTAGCGTCTTATGTGTCCATCGTCAGGTGAATCGGAATTTGTTAACCAGTAGTATTGTATGGTTAGTAATCAAAGCAAATTACTAGCAGTACATTCTGCGGTAATGTTGTCTCGTCCGCCGCCTGGAGGCATGTCAGAAACGATGACCCTTAAAGGGCAATTTGATAATGTAAATATCATCTACAAGCATACTTCTAATTGTCGTCTAATCCATTGGCACCATACTGTCTATAGGTGATGCGGCAGCAGCAGCAGAAGACATTAGCTCTTGCGAAGCGAGCTCAGGAGAATTCGTCGCGTAAGCAGCGCGGCGAGCCGCCCCTTCCAGACGACGATATTCACAAACAATACAAACCTCTTATACCCCCTGCCAGACTCGACTCCGTTCTTCTTGCTGGACAAGTGAGCAGTCGTCTGTTAAGCCAAGGAGATTATTTTCCACGAAAAGCACAAAATTCTTTCCGTAGTTTAACTGGTGGCTATAAATTAAAGGAGTTTATTTTTAATTTAATTCCGTTTTACAGGCAGTTCTTTTTAATGGCTTTAAAACACTGTGAGGTGCTCCTATTTTAATATGGAACTCGGATGTTGTTTGTCATTTCTGATATATTTATTCTATCGTAGGATACAATGCCGCGTCACAGACATGATAGATGAATTAGACATTTGTTGTAATAACGCTGGTAGTTATCCAAATTGGCATTCGTAAATCCATTACATTACAGGTTGAGGCTCACTGTAACCAAATGGCGAAATTTTCAACGCAAAATCTCGCTAAGCTCTTCATGTCGGACGCTCTGCAAAAGAAGGACCAGTAACGTGGTGTGTCTGCCGTCGTATCGCTATCACGGAGGTTTGACAGGGAATATATACCTGGGTATTAATCTCAATAAATATATGGTAATATAGACACTCATTTTGGACATTTTTATTTGATAAATATCTAATTAAATACGAGGAATTAAGCTCAATAAAGCAATATTACCCAATCGCCATTTCTGATACATTTTTCACATCGGACATAGCTCATTTGCCAACACCAAAGGCGGCATTTGTGGATTGATTATGGCATTTTCATGGCCAGCCAGGTTTGTGTTGTTATATTCTATCGGCGAATTCACAAAAAGGCACAAAAATCTCGAAGACCAAGAATGACTGGGGCTACATACTACAACGATCTGGATACTGCTTTATTGTCGTTACTTAATTTAGTGTATAGTGTAATTTAGGCCCGCGCTGAATCAAAAATATATAGGCACGTCCCGTACAAACAGCTTGGCTGGTCGATCTCGGGAAGGTGATGCGGCAAATGCTACAATGGGGCCATCCTGGGCCGTTGGCTCACTACCAGTTCGCACCGTGTACCTGTGTCGTTAAGACAAACGTTACTCTAAACGTTACTCGTTGCTTTTTAGGGCTTGGAATATACCTGTATGACTGCTTGTTTAAAAGTATTCAATTGTCTTGTTGTTCAATTGTCAACGGCTGTCACCGTATGACCTTGTTTTACTTTTAAAATAAACAGAAGTCAAACAAAAAAGCGAGCCACCTCGAAACAAAACGAGTTTGAGATGATTTCCCACCTTGCGTGGTTGGGTCCAGTAAGATCAAAGTTTCTATATTGGAATTGTCCATCAACATCGGTAAATTGCCTGTTGCCAGCTGTGTGATAGGGTGTGCTATCAGCATATCCATGCTTAGCTGCGTCCTGTGCGACGCGCAGGTCCGCTGATGGCGCTAGCCGAGGGGCGACTGCAAGATACTGGCTTCGAAAGCGGCCCTCAGTAGCTAAAGGTTGTTTATAGAGATCCCTAAGTAGTAAACCAATTGAATTTTATATTTATACGAACGCTTGCATAACCCACTGAAGCACACACATATATATGTATATTGTTTTATATTTGAGATTTATACCAATGCCTATACTATATTCACGCCTGTAATTTGCCTAACTTATGAAAATGGAATTTAGTTCTTTTTAGAGGCAGTGGCAAATTCAATGACCTTTCAGAAATTTGCCCATTTAGTACACTGTTATCTTAGTTATTTATAATTGTGTACGAGCTTTTGGGCTAATTATATTAAAACCAAATAACTACATCCATATTCTATTAACGCGCATGGTTTCGGCGTTTCTCGAAAAATAAAATTACTTCACCTGAAATAATCTGCGGGATTGCCAGCATCCTCATATGCCTTTAACGCCGAAGGCTTCAAACGGTATCGCTCACTTTTATATTGCTGAAGTGGCTCATACGGTGCCCTGGAAGTCGCTATTTGTTACTGCTCTCGTGTGTCAGGATAAATATAATGTTGGGATAGAGCTTTAATGATTGGTATTTTCTTAAATTTCCTGTATTATATTTCGATGCTGGAAAAGTGTTATTCTATTCGATTTTGGCTATATAATTCTATGCCTATATACATATCTGGTATTTCAACCATCCACATCCTCTTCAACACTGATAATTGTTCCGGAGCCTGGTTTACTATATTCATCATCTGAGCAAATTACGCGTATATATTTAAACATTCTCTAAACAGGTTAGGCTACGATTAAACACGTAAACAAAGATACGAAACGTCGTCGTTTGCAGGAGCTCTCCTATACCTTAGGACATCGCGCTCGTGATGGTCCCTCTCGTTGTGCGTCGGATGAACGGGAAATCCATAGGATTGCTGGTAATAGTCATTTGAAAGCAGTAAGCTCTCAGGATGAGCGTGGCCGGACAAGTGTACATGCTGGCATTCGATGCCTGACAATATTCCCAACGACGTCAGAATCACATGGGCCTGGTAAAAGTGACATGAGGTCAGGCTATAACGACATATTCGATCTCCGCAGCTGCACTGTTGCAAGTGAATATCTCGCTTTTATTGTCAATAAGAAACTCATACGACAAAGAGTAAAAAGAGTAAACACACAGTTACGCTCACGTCTAAAACCAGTGAGAATTATATATCTTCAATACTAGTAAAGTATGTATATTCACGCAGGAGACGTGTCTCCTATTTTTCATACCGATAGGATTCCTAACATGCACATCACCCTGTCTGATCTTTGCGGGCACGTCGAGATATTTCTCATCTTACTTCCACCACCACTGAAGTGGCAACAGCTCGGATCGTTCACTCGTAGCTCACTTTCTATTCCGCATCTGGACATTCGCGCTGGCACTTGTAAAAACTTGGCGCTTGGCTGGTAAAAAAAACATTGGAAAGAGAGTCCTAAATGTGAAAGTGCCAAACGCCTACACGCCAACGGCTGACAACTATATAGCGACGTGCAGTCCTTTGGCTATTCGCAGTAGAGAAAATGACAGGAGCGCTGCTACGCAGTCAGTGTACGCGACTACGAACAAAAGTGGTTGTACAAGCAGGGCCTTCATCCAACGGCTACAGCATAGTCGTACACAACGGCAATCCTTCCAGCGCAAGCTAAGAGTGAAAGCTGCCACGAGAGTCCCACGGCATATCGCTGAAGTGGGAAGTGGCCTTGGGACTCGAAACGGTGAACCAGGATATCCATTCTCCCTTGGCTTCTTATCATACCATGCATACGGGGTGACTCAGCTCTATTGACGGTAAACGGCGTCCGAAGTCGGCGGGAGATACTCATAGGCTGATCGTAACGTACATGTGTTACAAGGATGTTTCAAACCGTACGACTTTTGATAAACTGCACGAGTGATGCCAAGGAAACGTCATTTTCAAAGGAATAACAAAAAGGAAATCGATTTGGACAAATGGCAAAATATAATAGACGAACAACTTAAGGATGCAGTCAGAGCAATAAGAGCGAGATGGGTGTTGTTGTAATTTGAATCATTTAGGTAAGCATATACTCTCTATATGTACAATTAGTTATTATTTGCAATCAGCAATATATAGCTGTTCGTATAATGACATACAGACATTCACAATGTTATATATTTTTTCATGCTGAGATAAGCGTAAAGTCGTCAAAACAAATACGGAAACGTCAAGGCTTAGGATACTAAACATTTCTGCTTGCAATTATATATTGACTTACTTTTTCTACTCAAAAGATGCGGTGCACGGCGCCCGCATTAGGCTCCCGACACGCTTCGTTGCTTGGCGATATAAATTTTTAAACGTCTTCTTCCGCTAAGTATGCAGCATAATGACTATTCTTTTTATTTCTGTTTCTCTTTTACTCGGTCTTACGTGATGCAGGAACGGCACGAGTCATTATAGGAGCGTTGCGTTTATAATAATGTGTAGCTTCGTCCGCAATCGTGGTCTCATTAGCAAATCCAATGAGTGCGCGTGACGGACACCTTAACACTTTCTTTACGCTAGCACTGAAATATTCTCGATGACAGTAGATATTGCAGTTATATGACGCAATAAATTTCGACCGTGTGAACCGACAGGCCGAAATGATCGCTTGTGGGTGAAAAAACAAATTGGCCCAAAATGACTCCGTTATGTGGCAGTCAATGGACTGGAAAATGTACCGCATAGATGGCCAGGGATACACTAATGCGGTAATTTACGTAAACAAGCCGTGTCTACATAGGCATAGCTACGGCAAAGGTTCGCTCGTGTGCGCTAGTCGTCTACACAAGACTAAACAAGCGGAGAGGTTACGACCTAATCCGATCCAAACATCCGAGGGAAATTTGCTAAAGCGACAAGAAAACAGAATCGAATATGCCGTAATTATATTTAATACTTTTTTACTACTAAATACTTTATACTTAACAGATACGCAGCTACCTATTTAACTTTATGGTGACTACTAGCCTTCGCATTTTTTTATAAGCGAGATATACACGTATTATTTTTAATTTAATAATATTAAGATTATGCTAGTCCGGCTGCCAACTAACAACAATTAAAGGCGAATATCTGCACAACAAAGTAGGAGGTTCATTAGATCTCGCGTCAGAGCTATGATTATTAATTATTACTATTATTATGATTATTATCATGGTGTAATAGGATATTACATTGGTAGGAACAATTTAATTCTGATTAAAGAATCAAACAAATATTAATTTATTCTGGGTCTGATCGTCCGATCGTTGTAGCCATTGAGTTGCAGAGTCAGCAAAGCATTTTTTTCTTCTGAAAGGGTATAAATGGTAAGGCTTGTGGCCCTACTTGGCATCGAGCGCTAGTGACATGTGTGCCGAGCGGAGAAACATAAAATCAGACAAAAGAGAACATAGCCACAGAGTTGATTATCATAATGCGGCCAAGATTCGGCGCTCACATGGCTAAGGCACTAAGCAAATTGTGCAGAACTAATATAAACTTCCTATATATATATATATATATATATATATATATAT
>MNPL01003247.1:7427-38480 GCA_002081605.1 Tropilaelaps mercedesae
GTAATTTTTTAGGAATATTATACGAGCAAATATGTATGAGACACTTCGTCTATTTTCTGATTCTGAAACAACGCCTATTACACAACGATTGTGGGCAATTTGATGACAAAACATGCACTGCTTAGATCTTTGCGCAATAAATAACAATAAACTTTTTCATTAATGCTTCCTCGGATAGTACCTGTATGCGTCAAATAAAGTATTAATGTGATATGAGGCAGGTGCACAAGCAGGCGCTCATTAGCTGTGATCAAGTTTCTCACTGCGGGAACGTGGCCGCATTAATTCCTGCGGGATAAATTCATGCGTCAGCGGACCCAGTTCTACCCAGTTTCTGGTTGACGCCATTGGCTCTGCTTTGTTTGGTCCTATTCAGGCCGCTTAGTATCGCTATGAGTGAGTGTAGTAGGCTATAATCTGGCCCTTCTTTACTCCCTGCCCTCGTACTCTCGCGTCGGCTGAGGGCAAGCAAAACGACCATTGAACCGTACGCTAGACGTGACAGAATGAACACATAGTGAACGCCGTAGGCACTGGGGTAGAAGCAGTCTGAGGCAAAATGCCCCAGAAAGGAAGGAAGGAAGCTACGTACGGCAGCAACCGTCCCGTGGATATCGTGCAATGGATCGTAGCAATCACCGCACATCATGGGGCAGGTGAACACGTTCGGTCGTTAATAACGGTGGCAACACAAACGTGATTACTGCCGTTGGCAGTCACGACGTTGAGCAACAGCGGGCATGGCAAGGGAATAAAAACGTCAGTCACTGCTTATTTGTGTTATATAAAGGCACTGATTATATGGAATAGAACTCCCATTATCGTAATGATACTGGCAGACAATGCTGAGATTAGGACACTGTGCGCGCGCGTGTATGTGTGTGCGCATGTACGTCGAACGTACAGCGCAGGCAGCTTCAAGGCAGGCTGCCTGGCAGGCATGTCTGCTAGTGGATGCTCTCTTTATAGTGCACCTGAGCAACGCCCTTGCACGCTCTGACTGTGTCTAATCCTCGTCGCACCGTCCGGATTCTCATGCAACAGTAGTGCTAGAACTCAAAGGGATGAATCGCCTAGAAGAGATCGATGATTTGATTGCGCTAGCGCCGTACTAAATAAAGTATTTACCGAGTGGCAGTTAGGCTACCGTTTTCACACTCTTCTGCCGATTGCGAGATATACGAGTTTGACAAGTTGTAGTAAAAAAATACCATTTTTTTTATTGATATTGTATTTGCTATATATTAAACTTGACTCGATAGGCTTTCAGAGATTTTAGCGATATTTTGTATTCGAAGGAGAAAACGTGCACGCTGATTGAGTTAATTTTGACACTCGTGGAACAACGCTAGCTGGGCAACCGGTCGCCCGTCGGGATACCGTTAATTTCTTATATAGTTAGACGACCCCACTTCTTTTCCTTCCTGCTTTCTGCCTCCAGACAAGTTTCTGATCCGTCTTTCGATCATCTCAACAAGTTTCCCCGATTTTTTTACCTCCCGTTCGCCTAAAACTCTTTGGGCAAAGTGAAGTAATACAACAAATATTATTTACGGTTCTAAGCTAGCAAGCGTTACCATCATAGAGTCCGTATACGTGATCTACATTGACCAGTGTCACTGACATTTGGAACGATGGTACATACTGGTTGAATACAGTTCAGGTGGTGAAATATGTCAAGAGCGTCTTTGCTTCACAAAAAAAACTCACCTTACAACAATTCATTATCATTTCTAACGAGACGACAGCAACCCCATTCCCAAGCTATGTACCTATTGTTGTAGGGATACCTTTCCATTTTAAATGTAACCTTCCAGGCGAAATTCAGTTACAACCGTAAGGTTAACTCTGTATAATACTGTATTAGCCTTCGAAAAGTCAGTGGCTCCGAGTTCAGCAATTGAGCATACATTGCCGATCCGCACGGGGAGTAGACAGGGTTACGCACATTTCCTACGGACCATGTACTATTGCAGTTCACAAGCGTCCCGCCTACGACTGTGCTCCTCGCCTTGAGAACCCATAACGATGCATACCGGCGGACCCATGTTATGCGGATAAATTCATAGCGAATTTGGATCATTCAAATTTATCAAAACATATCCAAATTAAAAAAAGCTATTGACTGTTGCTACAAGATCGGTTTGTCATTAACGAAAACGGTCGAGCGCGCGGGTGAACTGGCAACTCGTCTAACCTGTAGAGGTACTTGCCCTCAAGCTCAAAAAACCTGCATGAAGAATAAATTTTCGAGTTTATTTATTCAGCATTGATGAAATAGTTATTATCGCCTGTAAATGACTTTCATTTACGCTCTTTTTTAATACCTTTCTTGACCCAAAGGTAATAGGTATGTTATTGTTCACTCTGCCCATCAGATTCCACTTTGGCTTTCTTCGAAATGTTACCCCAACCTATTTCCGCTGAATTCCCATTACATTGATGCACCACTCTCACCTCGCCTTCATCGCTCCTTATTCATGCGGCTGCGTAATCTCCGAAAGGAAGGTCTTTAAGAAAATATACCATTAGAAAAAATCCTGAACGATGGCGCCTAGGCCCCTGCGCATAGGTGGCTTTCTTGTAGCCAATCTACGTCTCGAGCTAGTGCTGCGACATGTCGTTGCGTGCAAATTTGTTTGATGCTGTGGATGACTGCACTACTTAGGCTTACGCGGCGGTATTTCTAGGCAATAGGGCCTATTCTAGCCGTTTGGCTCTCTCTCCTTCTCTTTTTCTCGATGGCACTGGCTGACTCGGTGAGCACTAGGTTACTCGGTTGGGCCCTATCGTCTTCGGCTTTGCTGCCCACAATTCGGCTGCTCCCATAATAAGCTGACTGCTTCTGCGTGTCGAAGGCTTGTCGTGGGGGAATAAGGGGTATTAATAGAGCGCAGAAGAGAAGCGGAGTCGGCAACTTAACCTGGAAGACCTGCCAGATATAGATACAATGTCCGTGTATGTACCGCTGTGTCGCAGTGCGCGCTTCGTTTGGGAATGTCTGCACGGCGACAACCTAGGCATGTGTGGCATAGTCGGAGCTGAATGGTGGAATCAGGAAGCTGGAAGTAGATCGCTAGCAGGAAGAGCTGGTGAACGAGTGCGATCTGAAGCCGTTTTCGATGGTCGGGCCTGCTCATACGTACCTGATCTGCATTTGGCCTATCTAGTTTAGAACGTTTGCGGTTGGGAAAAGAAGATTCTTGCTGAATAGTTTTGGGAGCACGAGAATCGTTGTACAAACCTAAGGGTACTGGAGACGGAGGGCAATTGTCGCAGCAAGGCTAACTTGAACAACTAATGGTGTATTTCACAAAACTGGTTCGCCTGGGTACCATCCGTTATATTAATCATCCTATGAATTAAGGTGTTCAGATCCAATCTTTAATTAATCCTTTCAGATACGCTGCAGAATATCCGAATGGAGTGCAGAACTTCCCTTAAACAAAAGCTCGATACGAACTTTTGGCACCAAATTTGTAGAATCAATTCGACGTGGAACCGAACGTATCGAGTGGTTAATTACCTCGGCTCACCAAGAAAAACAAACATTATCAGAGACTACATGGATGGAATTCATACTATTAGGAAAGTGGTTATTGATGAGCATACATAGGCTAAAAATTTTGTAAGTTCAGGAGATTTAATTCATGCTTGCTCTCATGAGCGAAGTCCTTTGTTTAGGTACAAATTCATCGTGTTTGCGCTTCAAAGATGCAAACGTCGCTTTTTTCACTAGTTGGTATTTTGAAGACAATATGTGATACGTGCGCGCAGCTTGAAATGTGCGTAGCTTTCTTTAAAACTAGAATTAAAGACATATTCAAATATGACGTTACACATTTTACTGTTCCTATCATTATCATCATTATTATTATTAGGATTATTAGAATAATGATGATTATTATTATTGACCACGTTTGTTTGGTAAAAATACATGTGCATACATTACGTATGCATTTCAGGATATTGAAAGCTCCACGATCCTAAGCTATTTCAATGGAGAAGTCTCTTGTTTCGCATTGATATTGCTCATTCGACACAGTTCTGTCGCCGGTGACTTCGCTATTCAGAGCAGTGATGAAATATGGTCCTGGTTAGGTGACGGCAGGTGGAGCGAAATAACGTAAGTGTATCTACCGAGACGACTGGTTTGCTATGTGCATTACACGCTGGGCATCTCTTTCTAGTCATTGTATGCCTTAGTCCAGGCAATTGTTTTGTAATGGCCAAAGTGTGCCAATACCATTGAGGCTATATCACCGACTTAACGACAGGTCGACGGAAGAAAGAGGCTTTGTCTATAGGATTGCTGGGTCCTCTAAGGTTGTTCCTAGCTTGGCGTTCTCTTCACTTTCTACAAATATTATTTTGACGCGAGAAGACTACATTACACCGCTGAATTGAGAATACCAACGGACTACTGTAGAATGTTCGGGATTTTCGGCCCAAAAAGGCTCAGCCTGTTAATGAGCGGTGACTGTCGATCCTCATGAATGTTTGGATATCATGCTTGTCCCTCTTTCACATAGGGTCGACACTTGGTTGCGGTGACTACCACAACCTTAACTTCCAGATGTTGTGGGGCACTGCGAATCGGCCACAGCGCGCTGATGTACGTCAGCTGGCTAAATTTCTACGTACTGTATAGCTTTGGGTAGACCGTGATCCTCTCGTGGGCTCTGCGATTGAGTGTCTGCTCGACGTTCTATAAAGCCAACCAAGCGCGAATTTTTGGCTAGACACATTTGGGTGAAGCTGGTCACCCGTTGTGATGGACGTAATGTTAACGCCGTGAATGTGCTTATTTTACATATAGGAAGGCAAGCATTCGAAACATTCTTTAGGATGGTGCATGGTACTATGAAAGGTCCGTAGAAGAAGTAGACTTATTCGTTAGACTGTGGCATGCTTTTAACTGGGGCTAGCTTGTATCTGGTAAAGCGTTAGCTGCATGGAAACGAATGCGCTTTTATTCGCACTAATTACGCGTACTCGGCCTTTGATTAGTCTAAGCTTAAATAGAGCCCGTATTTAAAGATATATTCATTTCAGAACTAAAAGAGTCTGGAAGCATCATGATTGTGATTTGGGAGCGCACGACCGCCCTTGTATAAATTTGTCATTCCAAAACGTTGAATTATACACTCGCCCATTACAGCACACAAGCATTATCATTTTACGCTGTCTACGATAGTTAGGGCACTTGAACATTGAGTTAGGGCACTGCTTGGACTAACTCGACTTTCCTGAATCAGCTTCATGTATGCTACTTGATGATTATGGATGGTTCGAAGTGAATTGATCATTCGTAGTATTATCTCAGTATTGTTCGAAAGCATTACAGTAAATCTGTCCACGTAAGATATAAAAATGAACCTTGCATGCATTTTAGAAGCTCCCAGCTAGAACGTGCATTTTGACTACGAAACGCTGTTTGGTAAGAACGTGTGTGTAACAAGTATAGGTAATAATAGTCAAGTCCACTGATACCGCGCGAAATTGTTGCGTTTGTATGGATTTGTACATTGGCAGTCGGGGTCGACAGCGTTAACTTGAGAAAGAAAATAAAAAGGAACTATGCAACGCCATGGATAATATTTTCAAAACCGTATTGCTTGAATCGACCTATTCTATTTTCACATTCAAAAGTTCTGTATGAGTGTTGGAACAAATCTCATACAAAACCTCACCAAACGTAAGGCAAGCAATCTTGGTCCGCGGGATCAAAATGGCATGATCTGAGGTCGGTCGTGCGTGCTACCTAGGTAAGTCAACCAACTACGGTGTCAAACTCTTGTATACAGAAACTCTTGTACGAGAACGAGAGCTCTTCGTACACATACTATATAGAAACGCTCTTGGCACGAGGTAGCCAGCCATTTTTTATCACATCTTTCTAAATAAGGAAACATGTTTTGATGGAAGGCTCCTTTAAAACAAATCAGAAATGTTAGGCGCGTATTAGGATTCAATTCCGACATTGCGTTGCTGCTCAATGTGACGAAGTCATTCTGAACACTATGTGACGGCTTGCTTGTAATTAGCAAAGTATAAATGACACCTGAGGCGGGCCGTAATAAGGACAGTATGACACCTTTGCCAGTTCCACTTTTAGGCATCTAATAGATCTTTTCACCCAGATGTTTGACTAGGTAATTACACCTGAGAGAACGCTATCATAGATGTTTCCAAAAATTTGCTCTGTCAACGTTCTTAGAGATTCGGACATAGAAACTATTCAGACGTAGAAACTACCAGGTCAGTCTAATCTTCCGCAGTGCCGTCGTAATGCCAGAAGCATCTAGGGGTGACTTAGAACCCTTAAAATTGATAGGTTTCGGTAATTGCGTCCGCTGAGATTGTCTGTTTTACTTTTATAATCTAAAACATGACGCGCATACACAATCGATGAGTGCTAGCTATGTTCCGTCGCGCTAGAATGGGAATTGCTAGCAAACACCGCTATAATTTTCCAAACTATTCTAACTACTCAAACTACTCAATTCATTGTTAAATAATGGACGTAATTACTATTGCTTCCGGCTTTGACGACACTGGTCCACCAGTAATATGTATTTTCGCAGCATATGTGGTATTGGCTATTCTGTATATCTATGTCTATTTCTCATTGGATTGACTTTCAATGGCATGGTATACTCTTGACAAATAGTACGTCACACATTCAAATTCGTTGTAGCGCCAGAACGTTTTCCTACCCAGTAACTATCATTTTCCTTCGCTCACTATCATCGTTGAGTTGGAAAGGCTAGTCTAAGTGAGCCCAATAATGCCTCGTGCATCAAACAGATTTGCGATACAATAATGTTGTGCACGCCAGATTACAGAATAGAATTCGTAGCCATAACTATGCCTGATAGTATCTCGGCGTTTTGGATGGCTCCTACGAACTGCAGTAACAGAGGTCCATTGGCAGCCAAACTGAGAGCAGTTTGGCCGCTCCCATAAAAATACATTCGCTTCAAGTGCCTTGGAAAGGCTTATCTGCCAATAGCTGTACCCGCTGGACAATTACATCGAAAGCGTTGTTTATGATAGAGGTTAGAGAAACGGTGTGCGTGATTCTATAGCGGTTGTTACGACATTACAAAACATGCTCGAATCCCTACAGTTTTCAATCTAAGTCAATGCTTGTATTATAGTGCCGTTCTTCGATTGCAAAGGAAGCCCTTAAAGTTTTTTACTCGAACAAGGTTTAGTTAGCGCCATTGTCTTTTTAAGTATATTTTTAAGTAATATGACATCAACTTATCATTATCCATTCCGATTGGGCACTCATTACATCAATCAATCAAGAAGACAACTCATTACCGACTTATGTAACATTTCCACTACAGCCCACAGAAGCCTGGTGTAACTCGATGGCTAACCGATACTAAGCAAATTATTTAGTATTCTGGACCTGATGAAACCCCCGTTCTGGAATTAGGCATTCTAGGGACGAGTTGCCGTTAGCCGGATTGCATTTAGTTTATGTTTTTGTCATTCACGTTAATCGGACAAAACCGATAGCACAATGGGTGACGCAGACCATTGCAAGAAGATGAACTATACAAACATTGTGAAGACAATTCAAAATCGGTCCTGTTGATTCGACATAACGGCGTTCATGACGGCGATCTCGGCCGCATTTGTGGAAAACCTCGCAGATAGAATGTACCGGCCAGAAATATCGCTGCAAGGCCCAGCTCCGTTTAACGTCTCCCTGCTCCGCTCATGTATCAATTCCCTAAGCATTGGATAAGCAACATATGTATATGTTTATAGCAAGGTCTTGTGTACAGGACGTCAATTACTTGCAAGGTTCCTGCTGCATACTCTGGACGGCTGATCGAATAAACTCGATTTCTACAAGTTCCGGTACTTTTCTTTTCGAGCTGCCTTCTCTCATGGCCTTGGTGAATTTCGGGGCAGCTGATACGGCAAAAGAGCGAGGGCTTGCATTGATGACATAAATTCCCCCTTTTCACGTGAGGATAGCTCAGCCGTTGGTCTACTTGATGCTATGAACCTAACGAAAATATCTAATGACATGTTTGGCAAAGTAGTGGGCATGCTCCATCACAAAAATCACACCTCTAATCTTGAGCATCGGCAATCTAGGACAAACTAGGACAAATAGAAGGCAGCAAGTGCAACACCTCCACATGATTGTATGTGTGTGCCTTTCAAGTCAATTAACTGGGTTGTTTTTACATTCTGATGCACACCGGTTCATTTTAATCGTCATCTGTGCTCATCACAGGTAAACATTAAATATACAGAACACAACCACTGTTGAGCTTCACATGGAAGTTTCCCACATATATATATCCCACATATATTCACATATATATATATTCGAACTCGATATATGCTATTTAAACTACAAAAATTTTACTTTATAGAAACAAAAAGTATTAGAAATAAATTTAAAGACATCTGTCTGTTGCTACCCGTAACGAGTAATTGCATACGTTCATGCTAACAGGTAATCTAACGAACTTTGTAATTATGTGTCGTTTTCTAGGTAAATCGATTTGTGGATAGGGGCCTTAGGCCGGTCGCTCGGACTGTGCTCCAGCGAGGCGCGGGGTAATGGCACGCGATTCGGGCACTGGCCGGGGCGGAGGCCCTGGCCAAGGCAAGGATGCAGACGGTCAAACGAGCGCCACTTGCGGTCTGGCCGGAGCCGCCGGCGGTGGACAGGTTAGCGTCGCAACGAGTCAGAGCGGCCAAAGTCCGACGTCCGGCGGGCCTGTTGCCCTGGTGAAGCGCCCTCGAACGGGCATCTGCCGTTTGCTGCCATCCCAGCTGCACAGTAGCGATTATGAGAACAAGGAGCTCGAAGTGCTGTATCGGCGGTACATCCTAAAGCTGCAGCAGAACTCCATCAGTTCGGCGCTGCTGTTGCTTGAGCTCGTCCTGCTGACGACGTTTGCCACTGGCGCCCTTTACAGCTGGCCGCGGGCGCTCGGTCTCAGCGTGAACGCACTGCTCAACGCAATCCTTGCCATCGTCTTGCTTTGTCTGCTCGCGTTCCTGTCGAGCAAGCTGATGCAGGACGCTCTATTGATGCCACTGTGTCTGGCCATCATGGCTGTCGCTGCACTCTTTGCCCTGGCCTCGCTACCGTTGCCGGTGCTGCACGCGCCCATAGGCGGCTATCCGACGGCGAACGTCGTCCACCAGTCAATGCCGGGATCGGAGCTGCACACAGATGGGGGAAAAGTGCACGAGCCGTTGCCAATGCAGCAGCAGGTGTCGGCGGCTGATGGAGTGTGGGAGATGGTATTCGTGCTCTTCGTATGTTACACTATGCTGCCAACGCGCATACGATACGTCGTTTCACTTGGCATCGCGCTGCCTATCGTGCATAGCCTAGTGGCCGCTCATACGGCAACTGCCCAGGAGGGATTACTCAAAGAGCAGGTAAGAAAAGAAACCTCGAAATGTATAATAAAGAGAAATAAGAAACAAACCTCAATCATGAATAATTAGCTTAGCTAGCGCGTACCAAAGCTAGTGATCTTTCGTTAATACCGTCTGGAGGCGATCATAAGGAAAATAGTTTTAACCGACGTCTTCCACTGAACAATTTCGTAGAAGCTCGAATTGAGACAAAATGGCGATAGGCTTTCCACGAACGAGGATGGCACTAAGGTAGAACAATTCCTACTCGACTAACAGTTCACAGTGGAATCTAGACGGAAAAATGGCAGCAATGACATGTTGATTAGCGTGACATTGGACGAAATCCGATTTAACCTTAATGTAACCCTGGCTAAGAGTAAATATATATCTATAATGGAGACCAACGGCATTAAAAATGTTGTTCTCAACGTAAATTTGCCCCACTTTCGATAGTGAAAAACGCTTCATTCATTCTCATCAGTAAAAATGAGTAAACACAATCACGTTTCTACGCAACTTCAATTTGAGGATCACGGCATAGGATGTAACCACATAAGTATGGGTTTTCGGACGACTGTCATTAATACTCAGAAGAATATATCTTATTTACAGCTAGGATTACAATAGCTAATAGGACTAAGCGAGCACACAAGGAGACGCCCTGAGTGTGAGATCTCAAGAAAGAACAAGCGTCTACTTGAGCAAACGTTTAAATATTCCTATTCCATTTTTCCTAACAAATTGTGGACACATCTTTCGCTCTACGCACAAGTCAACGGGAGGTTCATGCAAAAAAGGTAGAAAAATTAAAACCGTTCAGTGCGTGGTATAGTTAATAGGTGCAAACGAGTGGGAAAAGCCGATGTGGAATGGTGTAGGCTATTTGCACTTATTTCAAAATTTACTGTCAATGATATCCTCTTGTGCCCCAAAGTCATTTGTAATTTTTTCTGGGAGAAGGCGGCATTATTACCGCTAAATTGTAATCGGTTTTCCCGGTTTGTGGTTTGTTAAACTTTCTTCGACCGCATAGTCTGTATTGTGGTCAAGCGAGCTCATTAGGTTTCATATCGGATAATTGGCAAGGTTATTTACATCTTCACTGGCAAGTCCCTCCCGAAAAGATATACATGTAAAAATTTTCATATATTTATTTCCCAATCCAGCTAGCTACAGGGGCTACAGATTCTTAAAAAAATTTTGCCAGGCATAGTAAATCTCCGTATATTCTACTATAAACAGATACAATCTTACGATATATTTTTAGCAATTCTTTGTAAGAATACGCTGAAAAGCAGTCAAAAAGCTCACCCTGATTGTACGGTTTTTACTGGCGCATACACCAGAGCACATCTATTCCACCTGAGTAGTGTCTATCCATTTCTTCTACAAATGTAATCTCATATACCCGCCCATCAGGAAAATAAGTGAGTGAGCTATGGGCGCCGACTAGAGGTTAATATCGCATGCGCTGTTCACTGGGGACGGCAGCTCTCGTGATGATGGAGATGATGATCAGGTGCTAGAGGTGCCTATGAGGCAATCGCTTACCAACTGCCAGAGACGTTGTCTGCGCCGCTGATGTTGCGGGACCGATTTGGCCCAATAGATGGGCGGCTTCGTTCACAAATGTTTACGCTACAGAACCGTCGTATGGCCCTATAACACTAGTTCTATTCAATGTCCAACGGCAAGGCCGGAATGAATGAGAAATGGATGTTTGTTAGAATTCTAACTACCCTGATCTGTTTACGGCCTACATATCATCGATGTCTCTTATGTAGCTAGCTTTTGTTGACTTCAGAAGTAGAAAGAAACCTCTTCCTATTTCTCGTTGCTTCAGTTGCAATGGAGGTTGTACTACGACACAAGCTATTGCGGAAACCAAGCGTACAGAATAAATTGCTTTCGATAAATCAGTAGTGTATGTTCTTGAGAGAAAAGCATCACCAGACGGTAGGAAGCTACGATTTGGCCGATGAAATTTGTTGTGATGATAATCGACGGAACCTGGAACAGCTCCGTCAATTACCTTATAGCGACGATTTATCACTATTCTCGATCATGTTTTTACTGCAACCTAAATTTACTAACCAACAACATGTGCTGTTATTGATTACGATATGCTTACGAGCCACACAGGTATTCCTACCATGTTGGAATGAGTAGAACGTTGCGCGCTCTTCTGCGTTATCTAGGCATTTCTTCAACATAATTTTTGTTGATCTTATAAGAGCTACCGGTGTTCGTAAGCATGTAGCCAAGAAACTGACACAGGTTTCAGAGAAACAGAACTGGTGCTTCTTCTTCTAAAGAAATGAATTCCTTCGTATACCCGTACCCCGGATCGGTGCCGGTACAATGCAGTGTTCATACTCGACGGGCCCTGTCTTCGTTTTACGCTGGCCACTTTTGCCTAGCGTGACCGATGCAGAGAACCAGCTATTTATAGCCTACGCAAGTTTTTGATGCCTGTAGTTCGTGACTACGTCCTTCGTTGTCATAGTTACGGGCTGGAAGTAGCACATCAAATGTTGCAATGACAGAAAGGACCCGTTTCATCTTTGAGAGTATGTGACATCAAGGCCGTTTTCAAGCGAACGCCACGCGCAACGCATCGCGATCAGAGAGAGGACCATGGGCTGCTTAGGACATAGGAAATGGAGGAGCGCTTTTGTAGGCGTTTATTCTTGTTAACTTTTGTTCTATGTACTTTCATGTTGCCGAGCGCAAGCTTTGAACAAATAGGATAGTGATAACTGTCAAATGAATGGGTAAATTCACTGTTTTTTTTTTCGTAGTCCCTACTCTGACTAGCCATTGCATTGTCCGATTTAGCCTATTTGCAAAACTTAACTGGCAGATCAACACCACTGCAACGGGTTATTTTAGAGAAACGCACTTGCTCTAGCGGTTTGTGACAAAATACGAAGAGAAAATCGAAGAAAAAAAAAGTGAAGTAGCTTAGCGGAAAATTCTATTCAGTGCTTATCAAGAAGCCTCAAAGGAAAGTATTATGGCAAATAGGCCGAAGTACTCGTGAAAAACCTTTGTTTTCTCGTAGCTCATAAAATGCCCTTTTTATGTGCAATAATATTTTACTACTAGCAACATTCCCTTGTATATGCTGGAGCACATCGTTGTATCTCGGCGGAATCTTATGTTATGATAAGGACAGGAGACCAATTAGAGCTAAAATTGAGCCTAACAAATATTCATGAAGCATAACCAATCCGTTATATAACAACGTAACCATCTCAGAACTTTGAAAGTATAGATCATTACCTAAAGTACATCCAATAATGCGCATGATTTTAATGGTCAGATTTGTTATGCAGAAGGTAATTACATAATATAACCAGCACAAACTTGCTAAATAAACCGAACCAATGCTAAGTGGCTTACACTGCGCGAACTGTGATAACCGCCGCCGACGACATCCGGTAGTCGATCGGAAATCACCGGGCAGAGAAAGGCAGTATAGCCTTGCGTACGCTCTCATTTATATTCGTACCTTGACCTTCGCGTGTGTCTGCCACTGTAAAGGAAGGCGTGGCAAAAACACCGTGACGAGCAAAGCGGTTAATTAACTGGCCAAGCATCTATAGGCACCTGGGGGACAAGAGAACAAAAGATCTCGAACAGCAGACTGTCAATCGGAGGGTAGCAATTTCAGCTACATTAATACAGGTTCACATCAATCTGCCTAATCGGTTTTCATCCTTGGTAAGCCCTCTATCAATACTTTAAAATGGCATTTGATTAATATGGGGCTTCCACTGGAAATCTATATAAATTAGGTTGATATCTATTAAAACCCACATCTCCAGGATGTAACCTAGGGCATAAATATTTCACAGAGTTGCATGAGTGTAGACACACGAGTCAGTGTACGGCAGCAACCTTCCGAAGAGATAAGTCAAAGAGTGTGGGCAATAGACAAGCTATAGCTGACATACAGCGTGATTAACGATAAAAAAATAAAAAAACGTCGTTTGGAGTCTTTTTTCCCCTTTTTCCGCCCTTTTTCCATTTGGGTCTTTATTCCTATCGTCTAGCTGACTAATTTTCGTACTTTTACAAAACTTTCCGGTAACTAGTCCCTCTGAAACTTTTATGGTTGTTGGTTGTCTAGGAAAGGTGAAGTTAGCTCCTAAAGTTCAATGAGCAATTTATTGTTTATCTATCTGGTGGGACTACACTGTGCGAAGCCCCTATTTGTGAGCGCTTTTGTGTTTTGTTCGCGTAAATTGCACCTTTCGTCCGTTGAGTAATATAAAGGTAATATACCATAAAATCTTGCATGCTTTCTGACAAATACGTAGGTGAATGAAATGACCTCTGTCAAAGAGAATAATTTAACTACCTTTTTTACCTGATTTTGCCTGAGCAGACAAACGTATAAAGCTGAACTGGATGTGTACGCTCTCCGCAACTTGCATGCACAGAGCGCGTATCCAGACTATCTATAGCACAAACGTGCAATGGTAAATCCGAAATTGTTTTTCGTCTTAGGCAACCACCTCTGGCGGAAACATACGTAATATGCATGTAGCAGCGCACGTGCTTAACACCTCCTTTTACTATCTCTCTATAAATGCGATCATTTTTTGACGTTAAGATCAAGCTAGCAATGCCTCCTCAATAGAAATAACATTTCATTGCTGACTAGCTGGTGGCGTTAAGCAGTCGCTCCTCATTGTTATGTCCCTACAGCGCTAACGGACACTGACCTAGAGATGTCTACGAGGCGGCCAGCCCCACGCCACCCAAACACCGCAATGGAATCAAGGCGGGGCGAGGATGGCTATAATGATAATGTGACGGTCAATAGACGATATATGGTCCAAGGGTTGAGCACAAAAATGCGTCTGTGTTCACGCTCTGTGTGTCTGTGACGCAATGGTCCTGTGTGCACTCATTTTATACATGTCCTTCTACTGTCCCCTGAAATAGCGGTCCTTGCAATAGACCCTTGGGATAGGTTTGGGATACAGCTCAATGACTATCTGTTTTCTTCTTTGTACCATCTCGTTTCGTTCGTTTAAGCCGTAATTGCATCCACCTCCTTATTGTCATGTCGTGCTTTTTGGTCCGCTCCTAATTGAGGTTTTTATGAACGCTGACCAACGCAGCTCCGCCATGAGGCCTCTATCTGGGTGCGAGGAGCGAGGCGATATGGCATCCACTTTATGAACACCTTTTAACAAATTACTTAGTGGTAATCTTGATTTGTAAGAGACCTAGCTTATAAATACAGGACGATTAGTTAACATTGGGGCTACAAACGTGGATTTATATTTATTTAGTGATGTAGCAGGGTTAATACTAAGTCAAATCTAGTCTAGAAACACTCACTAAATGTGATACTGATAAAATTACAACATTGAATCAAAAAATTCTAAAAAATCTAATTAAGCAGAATATAAAAAAAATACGTATTCGCAGAACAATTATACATGTTTAACAATACACATACAAGTTTACATATTATAAAAAGTTGTCCCATTCGCACGGCTGCATTAACTCTGAAGAAAACATCTTTGCCGAAGTAAGGAACCTTATCTCTCAAGAGATCAACCCGCAGTCCTCAACCAAGCTAGTTCTATGGGTGTTATCTAGAACAATCTTGCCCATACTGAGTATCGCTCTTGTGCCCACTGTCTCAACTGCGCTATCGTTGCAAACGTATGAATACGTATTATTCTCTGGCTTAGAGGTAATTCTCTAGCCATTGTTTGCAGATCCCAAGGAACAACACGATGATACGATCGCAGCATAACATTTACGAAGCAATTATGTAGAGTTGCTATCGTAGGGTCTCCTGGAGGAAAAGACCCAGACAGCTGACCAAAAGTAGTCGAGGCACCGCTAACCCGCGCATTTGAACTGTCTATACCTGCGGAGATTTTTACCGTGATTAAACGAGTGTGGTACCAATTTCTAATCTGAACCTGAATCTGATGTTAGTTAGAGCCTAATGTTAGTCAAGGAGTCAGATGTATATTAAATTTGAGATCTGCAAAGGCAGTAAACAAATCTAAATTCAGATTCTTGATCGCCTCCTCGATTTTAGCTGGCTGTATAGGCTTATTCGTCTAAGTCGTTGACGGAAGGTTTAGGACATATAAAGCACGTTCTCTGCGTAAGCTGTCTTAAGGGAGCTAACGGCAGGCATACTCAGCAGAATGAAGTTGATGAAGATGCTGAACGTGTAGAGTTTTAAGATAGGGACCCGCGGTACAACGTTCTGAGGTTTTGAGTGGCCATCGAGTCATTGTGATTGAAGTGTTGCTTCCTATAAGAATAAAGACATTAGAGTAAAGCGTTTTTGGTATAATTACTTATATCGCACTAGTTATTCATATATAAAACACCTTGCTTCAAAGAGGCGATTCGTAGAACGATTTCAATGGAACCGTATTTCAGTGGGAGCGTTCGGAGTCCCCGTCGGTAACAGAAACGGAGACATCGGCCTATTAATCGAACAGCAGAGATAGCGATAAAGCCATTTTGATTGTCTCTACTGACAGCTTTTTCAGTACGCAGAACACTGGCGCCCAAACGATGTTTCTACTTCATTTTATAGCCAGGGGCGTCGTTGGCTATGCATAGAAGCCCTAGTCGTTTGTACGACGCGGTTCGCTGCTCACCTCGAAGGGGGGCACGACAAAATTACGCGAGATTTATCGTGCCAAACAAGTATGTCGGAACGTATACGATCAACACGCCTAACGCCTGGCCGCCACGCAGTTAGCAGCATGTTTACATTGCTGAAATCATTTTTTGCTTTATGCCCAAAAGCCCAAAGAGCTATAAACGCAGAGAATGCGGGTAAGTGTATCTTTAAACGACGGCCGCTGAGTTAGAGGCCACTTGGCCAATATAATGAGCTCAACAGCTGTTTGCACATTATGCAAGCTAGTTGTTGTTTTATCATGAGACACAAAAACTTTTCAGAGAATGTTCTGGGCATGCAAATTCAAAGGGCGTTTTGAACTAAAAAGGTCCAGGTGACACCTAGCATGGATCTCTGATTACAGTTTGGTTGGCGTAATGACCAAACTGTGGCGTTGCACGGAAGTGGCAAAAAGGGAGACGGAAGAGCGCCGCAAATAGCTTTGTCGGTAGCGTCAGATCGACAGTCCACATGGAAAAGTAAACGACATAATAATTGTGCATACGAATAGATAACTCATCGGAAATCGACTAACAGATGGAACAACTTTGGCTCCGTGTGTGCTTTATATTAGACTCTATTCTTCCGGAGATACTGATGTATCGTGTAAGCGATTTGACTAGCTGGGTAGATATGAGGTTTCGTACGGCTTCCCCTCCTGTTCGCCTCTCTCAATTACGAACGGCCAGCTTGAGGCGGGAGGGTTCCTATATAGCTTTGTTATCAACTAAGGTACAGTTACGTTCGCAATGTTTGACCGCTGGCTAATAGCTGACATGATTATCTAGGTGATCTTGCACTTCCGCCACAACTAGCGCCGATGGTCTCTCCCCACCCTGCCATTTACCAATTAACTCGGAGGGCAATGACGGCCTCGCTCTCTCGTCTACTAGCATATTGCCATGCCACTAACAACTCAGCAACCAACCCCGAACATTCTGTCGTTGCAATTTGTGATCAGCTGTTAAACAGCAATTGTAAAAACGGTCGATGAATCTACAGTCTCTGCCTCCAAGGCCTTAACACATTACTGCAACTTCTAAAAAGCATGTCCCAGTCACTTACCACTAAAACCAACGTCACTGCTTAGGATTTCTAGACCTACGAAAGAAGTGAGGGCCTAGGCTGATGCTGTACTCGAGCTGAAAGTACGTGTGAGTTATCTAGCCGTAACGAGGCTGCTACAACGAGCGATTCGACTACAGCTTCTAGAGGAATTTCCTGTATATGTCCTGTCAGCATCATCGACTAGCTAGGAGGTTTCCCTAAACCGTGTTTGACGTTCTGGGCAATACTTCCGTAAAATCTAGGACGTCACAGGTTACGCAAGCTCTCGGCGGCTAGGCCACGAGGCATTTTGATTGTTCTAT
This sequence comes from Tropilaelaps mercedesae, assembly GCA_002081605.1. Taxonomy (NCBI): domain Eukaryota; kingdom Metazoa; phylum Arthropoda; class Arachnida; order Mesostigmata; family Laelapidae; genus Tropilaelaps; species Tropilaelaps mercedesae. The sequence continues at coordinate 24,891 of MNPL01003247.1, forward strand.
AGTCTCCTACTGTCCGAATCTCTTTCGAAGTTACGTTTAGACAGATTAATTGCCGTAAGTGGAACGAAGACAAAGCTTAAAATGTCTCCTTGCGATGCGGATGAGACGGCAGCGTAGATCCGATATATGAAAGTCCACAATGCAGCTGATTTATCAAAAAAAGAGACAGAAGCCATAACACGTGAGTGTTATGTGAATCATATGGAAGTATATCTTTTTTATGTTGTAGCGTCGTTTGCTACTCAGTGGTGGCATCCACATTAATTTTCTTTTTTTGTGAGATCAAAGAGCTGAACGTTGATCTCGCCGTTACCCTTTAAGTCAAGACGGGTTCGTAACGATCCCTCCATGAAATTATCCTTTTTATCTGCAATAAGGAATTTGCAATAGAAAGCTCGTGCTGCCCAAGTAAAGAGCATAACATAGAGTTTTGTGCTTGATCTAATGAGGGCAAAATGTTTTCTTAGTAAAGATAGTATTTCGCAGAACTAATAGAGAATCGTTCAGTGCTACACATTTGAATCAGTTTATGTGATGTGCAGTAAGTCACAGGTTTTATGTCACCATAATACTGGATAAATGTATCCGTTAGACACCTTGCCATTTATTTAGAGATAATTTTTTATTATTACTGGCGAACATTGATTATATTTATTCGCTCACTCAACATATCAATTAACGTTAACATGGTCAACAATCGAGTCAAAGCAAATATAAAACATCAACTTTCGTATCTGCTTTACGGTTTTCTGTGTACCAAACAAATATCTGCTTTGACATTAAAGTCAACAGCTCTACATGGCTCTGTCTAAATATGTCAAGCTTGTTGAAACGCTATGTGCATATTAGAGAAGCTGCCTACTTTTAAGTACTTATCAGCGGAGATAAATTATTGTTGACTACTATATCATATATTACTGCATATAACACTTGGAAATATTTATAAGGCCTCTCCATCGTAAGTTCGGCACCACTCACTCATTACTCGGAGCAAATCTAGTACACAAAGCATATAAAGGGTATGTCTCGTCGGTCTTATTTAACTTTATGGAATAAAGCGTTTTATATGCAATAAAGCGATCATACGTTAAGTCGCATAATAAAAGTTATAAAAATTGTCAGCTCATTTTTGAACGTCGAATGTTATGCTCTAGAAAAATGACTAAATTTGTTATGCCCATACAATATGCATAAATTACATATCAAATGGAGTGCTTGTATTTTTCTATGTATCGCCTCAGCAGATTGAGTCAAATTGAGTGGGCTACCACGCGATATAAACCTTGCCTTATTTCCTGTTGCTAAAAAAGCGCAAGTCATATGCAGTTATGGCTTATTCACATAAGCGTCTCGATAACTTCAGCAATAAACTACCTACCCATTTCAAGCGGTGAAACAACTGACGTTTAAGGAGGCCCCTGACGTCCAATCGAAATGTGATTATCCTGTACGTTACGGTAAACAATGTCGTTATGCCAGTGTAAGAGCGATAGCAACGCCTAGTCCTCCTACAGGTGAAACGGAACAAGACACTCAACATTGAACCGTCTGACAATGACACTCGTCCTGTGTTGAGGTGGACAATCGTCATAGCTGATATAACGTTAGCGGCAGTCTTGTTGCATTGCTAGGGACATAATGCTAAAATGAGCAAGCCAAGACTTGACTATTGACAACAGGTTCCCTATATAGCGACTTGTGATGAATTAAATCGTCAAATTTTTTAGTTTGTCAGCTTTGTGATGTGTGCTAGTGAATACTATATCCCATCGTTGTTATGAATTTACGAACAATCTATTAACTTACATATATCTATGACGCCTATAGAGTGAAATTAAACTCACAGTAATTTTTAACATGTAATGTGAGCCTTACATCCCTTGAAGTAATTGAAGTAACTTAATTGCACAGAAGGGACACCCGATGAGAACCAATCATGCCAAACTTGTCGAAGTAAACCAGACTCAAAAGCCTGTCTGGCTATGTATAAATTCATTCCTTCTTGAAACTGAGTATCTTCTTTAACGTTATTGAATAAAACCTACATGAATCCGATTTTTATCTAGTAGGACTGATGTTTAATTACTTTAAAGCCTTAACTTTTTATAACGGGAATAATGTTGTGAACTATGTACAAGATACGCCGTACAAGACGTGACCAAGGAAGTATATTGGATTAAATTTCTACACCAGTAACGGCTGTGGGATGATAGACTTATATTTTGCTGCTCTCCTCATTCTATGTCTATCGCCCTTTCGCGCAGTACCGTTCTTAAGAAACAAAGTTTTCAGTTTCTCCAGAATCGTTTATAACCTGTGCTACCCGGCAGGCGGTGGCAAGACTCAAGCTATTCGATGAAACTACCGCTCGCCGTTATTTAATCGATAAATCTATCGCCTAAATAACGGCATTAGTTTCTGGAAATTTGCAGCGTTCTTTTTCAAAAAGCCCAGTTTTCAGTGCTCCAACGTTCACATGCGTCACTTGAAATGAGACCGCTTTCTGATTATTGCTGCAGAACCTGGCTCCTGTGTACCCAGCTTTCGACATAGAACAAAAAAAGGCAGTACTCACCTGTTCAAATTAGCACCGCTTGGTCTTTGTTGCATTGTTGGCAAGGCCGTTGGATTCGCAGGACAATATCAATGATCGCATTGCGGCCGGAGTTTCAGTGAGGAATCAACAATCCGGTGGTGCCTTTCGCCGTCAAAACGCACACAAGCACGCCCGTGATTATATCCGTTGAGTCCTTAACGAAACAAATCAGAAGAGTAAGAGACAATGAGATGTTCGCGATTTAATGCATTCTTCTTAGCCACTACCATTGGCAATTCGATAGGGTACTACGCTCTAGGTTCCGTTTGTTATAAAGTCCGTGAGCCTTGATTCTGCAAGGAAAGGTTGCGGTAATTTGAAGGTGTCGGTCTATTGTGTTTCACAAAACTGCCGCGCTTTAAATATATCCGTCCGACGGTTTCGATGCGTAAGAGATCTAATTCACTGGTTGTGTGATAAAATAAGCGCAAAATTAGAGGTTTTTCAAGCGGATTGACCTACAACTCATTGCAAAGACGCGTCGCCACTGACCTTATCATAAATCTGTTTCTTCGTTTTCTCCAGTATCGTCGGAGAAGCAACAGTCTTATGACAGGTAGTAACGAAATGATGTTTTCCACTTTCCACTGTAATTCGTTGAATAAAAATCTTCCTTAAACCATGACGGGGTAATGGTCTCGGCTTGCAAGCTTCGAGAAGTGTCACCCGGTCAACCACTTACATATAGACCTCTTCGCTGGCTGGACTCTTGCACGGCATAACATCCCTTTTGGTTACCCTATATGTCGAATACGTTAATAATGCAAGGCTGCAGACAGCTTGACACGCTACAAGTTTTTGTTGAAGCCGTGCGAAATCTGAGTTCCAATGTAAGTTTCTAGCAACTCTGATGATGTTTCTGCCACGGTAGACTGCGAAGTCTCTCAATCAGGCTTCCACGCTTGATAGTCGTCTGACCGAGGTTGACATTTGAAGTTGTGACACAGTGGGGATACTTCAGTTCTGGAGGGTAGGAGAGGAGATCCTACGAGAGAGCACGCAGCGATTGAGGTCGCCTTTTTCATATTGATGGCCTTCGACATATTTTTTTGTAGCAATAACCGGTAAACGCAGTTGCGTGTTGTTTATGTTCATCACTTGCGCCAGCTATTTCTGGCTAGCGAACTATGTCAAATATCAAAACTAGGCGGAATCAACGGCGACGAATGAAGTTTTGCAAATACTAGTAGGTCAGTAGTGATAACTTTGAGTCGAACGATGTCAGCGAACGAATACAGTGTCCGATGTAACGCTATACGTCGAATTAGCAATCAAATCCTTGATTTTATTTCACTTTGTGTCGCACGCCATAAAACATGCATATGTCCATGGTTGTTCACAATAATGTCAATAACGGTTCATTTATGAAACCGGTACTCCTTGCGCGATAAATGTAATCCGTGAGTCACATCTCTTTATAGGGTTTATTGACAATGGACAATAAAGCCTATTTTACCGTCAGTTAAAACGTCATAAAACGACTTACATACTAACAAACTACATTTTTTCAGACAACGTCTATAAGATTTTTTTAGCTTTTATCTTTTTTATAAAAGATACCTAAGTATAGAACCGAAGTATATAGAGTGACTTTGAACGTTTAGCAGAATACCAAACGATGATCTTGTATTTATGCATTTATTTTAGATCCTCTCTAATGCACTGATCATGGTGTGCATCAACTTGGTTGGCGTTATTCTGCACACACTAATGGAGAAGGCTCAACGGAAAGCTTTCCTTGATACGCGGAACTGTATACAGGCCAGACTCGATATGGAAGATGAAAATGAGCGACTTGTGAGTATAAAGCAGCAGCCATGAATAGCTAAGCCGGGTGCGCCCGTAGTCCATGGCAATCACTAATCAAATAATACAACCAAACTTATGGTTTTATTTAAATGTCTGAAAAAGAGTGTCTCGATAGAAATGCTAATCCGTTTGCAAATAATAGTTAATATGAGTTCCATAAACCGCTGCGTCCTCTGTTTGAGAGCTACTTGCGGATTTGCGCGTCCGCTCACCAGAATCTGCCTATTTATGTGATCCTACCGTACGTAAAGGCCTTCACTAAATACACAATCGAACTCGCGATCATGTTTAGGGCCACCGTAGGCAAATAGAAACAAGCGCTGTAAAACTGGTTACCCTACTGCTTGAAATTAGATAGCTTCTGACTGTTAGGAGGTAACGAAGGCGATATGCCTTTAAAAAAGATAGAAATTTCGTACTACGCAATTTTTCCTAGAATTATGCAACGGTCTTACCCGCTATGTGCTCCTGTGCTGTCGAATCCAAACAATACTCATTTTGATATTGTGCAGCCCCGGCCAAATAAAATCGAATATTATTGTATGCTAACGCATACAAGTACACGTTACATAGTATCATATTCACAAAAAAATCTAGTTGGTGAAAATGCAACAGCGACTTGCACACCAACGAGCATTACCAATGAAATCAGTACGACTACCCACAAGTTTATGACTTTAGCCTGTCCGCAACGATTTTCATAGAATATTCCATAGGACGCAAATGTCCATAGTATGCTCTTAGAAGGAGAAATTGTAGATTAATAGATCTTATAGCACCTTTACATATAAAATACGCCAATTTCGAAACTAATCAGGAATACCTTATCATCTCACGGATTAATTTCTCTCTCTCTCTCGGAATTTTTTCTTTTCTCACGGAAAATTAATTTTCTCGTATCAAGGAAAAATGGTCTCAGCGTGTTTTTGCAAGTATCTTTACGTTTTTTGCGAGATTTTAACGGGATTAATTGAAGTTAATCATACTTCCCTTGAGGAAGCTTCTTTGTAGAGCGCCAACATCTGTTCCTTAACGAAGACAGGCATTCGCACTTTTCTGCCGTTAGCATCTTTTACTGCCGTCGTGTGTCCAATCTCCGACCTCCCTCCTACTAGCAAAAACGTTGTGGATACTTAGGCAAGCAGAGATTACTTCTGACATGTCACACCTTTTTGTTTACCAGAGGATCTCACAGTACTGTTACTCAATACTGCTTTACTGGATCCCTAATTACGCCATCTTGAGATTTACTGCCTTAATATTGTGGGAAAAAGCTGAAATCAAGACTTCGCTTTGCTTAACGAGTGTTTATGTTTAATTTCAAATCTGTTCAATTCTGACTTCAGGAGCGGCTATTGCTGTCGGTCTTGCCCCAGCATGTTGCCGTAGAGATGAAAAAAGACATTGTGAATCCGCGCGTTACTGGGCAATTTCACAAGATCTACATTCAGAAGCACGAGAATGTTTCCATCCTGTTTGCTGATATTGTCGGCTTTACAGTTCTGTCATCGCACCTTCCAGCTCCGGAGCTGGTGCGTCTACTGAATGAACTCTTCGGCCGCTTTGATCAATTGGCGAATGTGAGTATGAACTTTCGCTAACCTATTCAATGATTGCACGAGCCGTTTGCCGAAAAGGAGAGGTTCTGATTCCCCTTTTCATTTTGTAATATAAGGCGATTGGATGAATCCTTGAAAAAGCTCGTTATCTGATTAGTATCGTAGTTTGGGGTTGAAGGAATCCGGCCAGTCCGCGAGCTCAATTAGGTAATCATCTTCACGATGTCATTTTCATATGTTTTTCAGTATGTTCGAATGTTTTTCTTCCCTTAGTATAATAATAATTTCAGTACACCTAACATTGCCATTTATTTTTTCGAATTTTGGTGGAGATTTTCATTTTTCTCACTTGCTCACCATGCTATTCTAGTAAAAGGGGTAAACTGCTAATTTTCGCACTTATTCCTCAGAAGACAGATCCTACTTCTCGAGTTTAGCCAAAAAATTACAATCGCTTTCCTGGCATATCCCAATACGCATTTATGTCTCGTTTTTAATCCTTGTCGTGTCCACACATTGCTTCCAGCTAACCGAATTTCCCATTTTACCTCCTTCCTCAACAATTTTTGATAAGTTTTATGATTATTGAATTCATCGTTCAGATGCATTTGACCCTTTTTCGAATTCGATCATACTCTGATCATCTGCTAGTGCCTCTTTGCCCAATACCGCATTTATAATCTTTAGCCTTGAGCGACATGCTTTGTTTTTATTGTCGGCCTCGTCTTGTCTTTGTCTCGTAGTATCGCGTTGCATCTTTCGAACGCAGTGTTTCACATTAGTAGCAAACTTCGACGCCCATTGGATGGCTCTTTCTTTTCCGTAGGTTCACCTTTCACACACGCATGATAATCCAGGGCTTGTGTTTACCATAGCAATGTTTACCTACTCACTATGTCCTTTCGACCTCGCGTGAGTAATGATCTTCCGACATATCCCAATATGTAGATACACGTACGCAGAAATGTTCAGGCGTTCTTTCTAATGACGCTTTCTTCCGCTACTTTCTTGTTTGTTTCAGGACAACAACTGCCTTCGCATTAAGATTCTCGGCGACTGCTATTATTGCGTGTCGGGCTTGCCCGAAAGGTCAGACCATGCGCAATGTGCGGTCAACATGGGCCTGGATATGGTCGATGCCATCAAGGAGGTAGGTACCCTCGTGTTTCGTTGTGGCCATCGACCGAGCTATTTGGCCGTGTACGACGCGCCGTACTTCACACATAGAGAACCACGTAGTACGTCGACCCACACGCTTTCTAGTAGCAGGATGGGGCGACCGGAGCAGGTAGAAAAAGTGGGATGGATATTATATATTGTCTGGCATTACCTAGGTGGTTGCTGACAGGGGTAGCAGCGGCCTGCTGAGCCTAGCCGCATGCACTTATTACAACCCTACGTATGTGTGACTGGGCTGGTTCTCTTTCTGGTTCACTTACGTCATTGGGTTAGGAAGAGCGGTTAGAAAGAATTGGGAGATGGGGAGAGGTAGTCGCCCGAGAGACGAGATTACGGTTGCTACTCGCGTTCACCAAAATGAGCCGTGATGCTCGGTGTGCTGCAGCGGGTGCTATACTGATTTATAAGCACGTAAGTAATATGAACGGGAGGATCTTGCAAAAGAAAACGTCAGGGAAGAGGAAGGTAAATAAACCATGGCAAAAACACACAGACATAAGCATGCGCACCCGAGCACATAAACGCCGCAGCTGGACTTCAATGGTGGCTTGATCGGCAACCGACGCCGCAATGGCAACGGACATAGGTTTAGGTTGCCGCAATCGTAAAAGCAAAATAAACTTACGGCATCATAGTCAATTTTGTCAAGGAGTTGATGCTCATCTTCACAACGACTCTGATAAGAAAAACGTTCTGTAATACTTTGAGAATCTTTCCGTTTCGGACGATCAAAATGGATAACGTTTACTAGGATGAAGCGACAAAAACAATAGCTTTGGTGTTAGAAGAAAGTAAGACATCTCAAAGATATCCAGGTGGCCAGTGCGAAGCTCCAAACATCGACTTCGGATTCGTCTATAAGTGTAAATGCTAATTATTTTTAAGACTATAGTGACTCAAGAGTGTGGGCTTATATATAAATATATATATATAGTCCAGCACTAATGCATATTTGTTAAGTGGTGAATGTTTAAAATATTCCTCCTCGCTTTAGGTGGCCGAACTGATGGCCGATTTCTCGGCGTGCTCGTTAAACATGAGAGTGGGCATCCACACCGGACGGGTCCTGTGTGGCGTGCTCGGCCTCCGTAAATGGCAATACGATGTCTGGAGTAATGATGTAACACTTGCTAACCAAATGGAGGCTGGGGGAGTTCCTGGGTAAGTCTACCGTATTTGAGCTTTACTGTGTACAAGCGCCTATATGCAAACGTCTTAAATAACGGAAAACAGTTTGTATCTCATTTGACCGTACAGACTAGTATAGCGAGAGTATTATGCGGTTTTTCTGTAAGCTAGTGCTAAGTCTGCAACTCATGTATGAACACAGAGAGGTACATGGATAGTACGTGCGTACTCGTGGAAATCTCAGCCAAGGCGCCGTTAAAGCTGAAATGTAGTTAAATTATATACACGTACAAAATCATAATGGCAAGCATATACATGTCCACGCAACACTTGTTAAATAGAACAGGAGAAACGCAGTAAAAAAGTTGTCTCAGATAATGATTGGCGCTTAGCATAACATACAGGCCATTCAAGCATTCACAAAACGTATGTGCCAACGTTCTGTAAATGCTACAAAAAGGATCCTATCGAACGAATAAGATGTGTTTATATCACTATTACTCTGACTGCTCCAACTCATTCCAATTAAGCGGATGTTGCCATGAAAACGTTTGTAACCTCACATTAGGTGTGGTGCAAGCGCGGCTATATATATATATATATATTGCTCCTCGGCATAATGTGTGCGTGCTTCTTCGTATTTCAGTCGGGTACATATCACGGCCGCGACCCTTAAGTACTTAAACAACGATTTCCAAGTGGAACCGGGCAGGGGTGAAGACCGCAGTGCGTATCTGCGCGACCACGGCGTTACGACATATTTTATTGTTCCACCGCCGAACCGTCACAAGAAAGTCATATTCAACTCTATTCAGGTAAATATTCATGTTGCGCTCGAACAATACGCCGAAGTTGTGTAGACTCACGGGCAGCGACATTTTGTACGCAAAATGAATCGCCAACCCAATGTGTCTGTAAGAATTAGAAATTAGTGTGGAGAAGAATAAAAACACTTTGCAAGATGTATTGCACTTATGGTCGCCATGTATGTGCGTGTCCACTTTATATAAATAGGATCAGTTAAATTGTTGTGTCCGGTTTTCTAGTTACGACAATTTAGTAACTGCAAACACAAATGCAGAGAGGTGGATTTCAACGGAGAACACATTAACGTGGCGTGTGACCGGAATAACGACTGCCCTGCAGGGGTACAGTCCGAATATAAATGTACAGCGTAGCCTAATCCTTTTTAGCCACCTGTGAGCCACGCGAAACGTTCCTTAAAACTAAAATGGACCATGAGGCGCAAGAGGCCCAAAGTGACTGGCGTCTCTTTTCGTTGTTCTGTGATCTCGCAAGCTCAGGCAGAGTGGTCCCGTGGGGGAAACCACTTATCCCACAGCAGCGGATGCACCAAATGTAATGCGTGTAGAAGAAGAGCCACACAGGGCTGGAGCGTTGTGCGAAGTCGAGATAAGAAAGTAATGTTTCGTCCAGGTTGGCTTGACTATGGACGCCGTCGGCCTGTTCTGGTTATAGCTCCATGGTCTAGATGCGGGCAATATGCTAAAGCTAGTGTATGTGGCGAGGAGCTGTCAGGGTCTTGAAGTATTCGCCCATTGTGGAATCAAGCTGCCTCTCCGCTGCTGAACTCAATTTAGTAGCCGATGGGGCGTACTTCCTTGCCATCGAGTTGGCCTGCTCGAATGCCTCCCTTAGCTCCTCCCGCTCCCGAGAGTTTCGGACGAGAGTTGCACAGAAAACCAAACTCAATGGGCGTGGCCGATACTATGAAGATGGGATAGATAGGCTAAGGGGGACCGCAGACTGGACGGCATTCGGCAGGACTTTTCAAAGCGTCGGATCGACACCGACCGCGTCAGAGCCACGCCTTTCTTCTTTGCACTCTTGGGACAGGACGAAGATCTGTTCTAAGAGGCTTATTGGCTGAAAGCCCACTTCTTTACTTACCGTCTTCAATGTACTTGTAGCCGCGCACTGGTACATGGAGCAAAAAAGAGCTTATTGTATACTGCAGCAAGCTAGCCTTATGTAGCCGAGAGTAAAGGTGATTTGATTAGTAAATTTTTTGTTCTGGCAAAGAATATTTTATACGAACGGGGTATCTACGTAATGCTGAAACGAATCAGAAACAAACATCAACCCTAAGAAAACAAATCTGTGTGAATAACATATACGAATGCGAGAGAGGGTGTACTTGGCATAACGTTTGCATACACATTCATCAACACTTGTTCGAAATCATCAGAAGATCATATATAAAAACTCCTCATTATCATATCTGCGAGTGTGAAGGCCCAACATTAAGGATAAACTTTTGTAATAAAAATCAGAACATTTAAAATACCCAAAATCACTTACTTAGATGATACTTTAATTGTTACGTTGTTTTTGAAACATAAAAGGAGAAAAACCCAGCTTAAAAAATTTACGATCAATAATTATTTGCTCAGAGTTTTTTATATAAGCAAACGACAGAGCCGGTGCAGGTTCTGCATTCCACATGTGGTGCTACGCTATCATGATACGTCTCGTTTTTCCTTCTAGATGCGACGCATGACAGGACGGAAGCTTTCATTTAAGAACGTCTCCAACGTTGTGGTCCAACTATTGCACTCGATCCGCTTCAGTGTGGATGTTCCCTTCTCAAACCTCAACGGGCCACCGCCCTCGCACCACCATCAGCAGCAGCATCCAGGATCTCATAATGCGCAGCAGAATTCCCACCATCACCCCAGCCATCCCAGCTCCTTTCAGCAGGTGAGTTTGCGTTGCAGCTGTTTCGAGTGCAGATTCGAGGGATGACAATGCGAACGCAAATCATGTAGCTGATTTTGTTGATATGTGACTATGCGTTGAAGTAATATTGTTAAGCGCAAAAGAATAAATTTGCCGACGCACATGCCTCTTGGCCGCAGCGCAAAGACGAATAAAATATTGTTTTTATGCACGACTTTTAGAGTCTTAGTATTAGCATATTGACGGACGCTGTATCATCACTTTGCCTCGCAACTGCATACATGCCCCCGGTAGCTGATCATACGATGACCTAGATTATTACCGACTTTAGCAAACTCGCGGTATTTCGTTGAGTTCTTCGAGACTGTCTTGGTCTTTGGCATATACATATCGTTGCGACAGACCCGGTAGATCTACGGGACCTGTCCAAGCAGCACGTACAATGTTTTCGTAGGTTGACGTTCCGCTACCACAACATTGTTATCGTGTACGTCTGTGCGTACAGGTCTGCAAAACGTGTATCTGCATTCCTCCAACATAAGCGTCTGTAGACAAAAATTGCGTGGTCTAATGTGCTTTCTTTCCTCTTTGGCTGCGTTTCCAGGATAACAATAATAGTGACAGAGTCGCCTGCTTGGCTGCACAACTCAACCCACTAATGGGCGTCGATAAAGCCGGAACGAACAACAATAATAAAAAGGTTGGTTGCGAGCGTTAGTTCTGGTAAACACACCTGTACGAGCGCTCGTAGATATTTTCCTTTGCAACTTCCCATGTTTCACAGACAAGATCTGCCTCAGCATGTAGTATTAGATGAGCGTTTTGCAAACTTCCAAATGACAGGTGGCGCAGCCGATAGCCTCAGACACGGACAAGTCATTGTGTCTGACTTCGATTTTCCATTCCATTGAACGTCAGAAGCGCAGCAGTTGCATAAGTAGCGTACAAATCTGGTCAGTAGTAATGCGAAACGCTCGACTTCCTGGAATATTGCTTGGGCTATTACTAGCTAAAGCAACCTGTGGGAAGCTAGTTTTTCGGGTTCTAAACGTCATCAAGGATAGCGTACCTTAGGCATATCCCTTGTAGCTGTAATGCTCCTAGACACTGTGCTGTATTTTGTATCCTGTTCTGTATGCGCGAAGATAAACAAGACAAAGCCTATTGTATACGCGTATCGACCCGTACTGGCATCATAGACCTCTAGACATCGCACTATGTATACTATTTTCTGCATTACTATTGGGAAACTACAAAACGTATCGCAACTAAAATAGTTTTGAATTACAATAAACAATAGTCTTTACGTAGAACATTTTTAATCAATTATTGCGCGGTCTGGATCCTTAACATATTACCATATCTTCCCACAAAACTTGCAGGGCAAGATGGATAAATTCCGGAAGCCTTTTAAAAAGAGGTAAGTGTTTTCTAATTTAAAATAATACATTTCTGGGTTTGAATGCCGTCTGTAATTGGAACACACATAGATACGCACACCTCTCAGGCCAGTTTAAATTACTCCCCTATTTGTAAAATACACTTCCTTTCTCTTTTGACAGATTTAAAACCATTTCAACACAAAACTGGTGCCCCTGTTACGTACGTGTGTGTGTGTTCATTAGCGCGGAAATGTTGTTGACATTTTCGCCTGCAAGGTTTAAGGAAGTTGAGCGACAAAATGTGCTTCAGGCCATTTAGCTCTTCGACTCTGTGGCCCTGTTGCTTAGGTGTGTGTACGGGAATCTACTGACGGTCTAGGTGCTGTTTCTTGCGTACAGGCACTCGGAGATGTATCATCAACCGACTAATCGAGTGAATAAGTACCTGTCGCAGGCCATAAACGCGCGATCCGTGGATCAGGAAAAATCGAATCACGTCAACCTATTAACATTGTGCTTTAAAGACGACGAAAAGGAACGAAGAGTAAGTCCAGTGGAACTGTTATTTTTTCGTTGACCGTTCACCGAGAGGTTTGAGGTACAGGCCGTAATGAATTTAGCTATTTGTATTTATACGTATATATATATGTATGTACATATCTAGACACAAACCTGAACCTGAGATATGAAAGGCGACAGCAATTCTCCGATATTGAGTAATGCTCCTACTGGAGTGTATGATAGTGTACAAGTCAAATGCAGCCTTTGATAGTAAATTAATGAGATGTATATTTAGAATGATGATTCAATTACACATTATAGCGGCATGCGATGCCTGTCCGTTTGTATGGATTATAGGCGAGGGAGTCTTTTTGTGCCGTTGCCATGTTATGGTACATTCTGTGTCTGTATGTTATTATCTATTACCGCATTACAGTATCATCAGGAGCGCGACCTGGGTTTCGTGAGCAGCCTTGCCTGTGCTCTGTTCATCTCGATCTTCCTTTCTGCCTTCCATCTAGTCATACTTCCTAGGTAGGTACAGATCCTAGCCGAGAGTGCACAGGCGCATTCCTGGAAAAGAGCAGATGAATCGTGTACAAGTAAGGTCATGGATAAGCGGCCGTCAGTAAGTTTTTCGGGGCAGCTCGTGCTATTACAGGTACAGATTAGAAATATACATCTTAAAATTACCTGGATTAGAAAAATCTTATATATATATATATATATATATATA
>MNPL01003249.1:0-20624 GCA_002081605.1 Tropilaelaps mercedesae
ATATATATATATATATATATATATATATATTATTTGGATGTTATTAAATGTACATATGTATAAATATCACGCATAGCTTTTATTTTGTGATATCTATTACGATTCATTTGCGACCAGTCACGCTTGTACACAGACTGCGAAATAGTACAGACCCTTTGGACAACAATAAGGGTATGTTTGACTTGCCTTAAAACATTGAAAATTTAAAAAAACCCGTTGTGTGTGTATGCACCAAAGGAACTACCATATATTTAGGCAGTAGGTCATTTTTAGTACGCACAACATTGGTGTACTTAGTGTCAACTACTTTTGAGGCATATAGAAAACAGTTTGTGGTTTTTTGTTGCTAAGGCACGAGGTGTCTTGTTGCCAGGTGTCCAATGTGAAAACTGTGACAGCTATACGCCATTTAGTGTTCTTTTGAGAGAGCATTGCAAAGGCTCAAAAACTGAATTTACCAAAAAATACATAATATAAAAGGAAATGCGTATCCGAACAGAAATGTGAAAGACCCTTACCCGTGACCATTGTAAATCTACATAGAACAATGTAAGTATAGGGACATAGTGTTTCGGATTTATTCTCAAATAAAGTTCAATTGATATAATCATAGAGTTTAAGTTCATATTCTACTAGTCGATTTGCTTCGATGGTTGAACTCGGAAGTCCAGGACGATCTCATTATTCCATCGTGGCAAGCTGAGCTACGAATGTGGCTCGGTGGCCACGTTTTTCCGAAATGCATTACCTGATATACATCTGCCCTGTACTACTACAACAAGAAACTACGCTATCTATTAATGCCAGCGTGGAGAACAGTACAGGCCCTTTTACATACTTTTAGTCGGATCATCGCTTTCACAAATTATTTAATCCTTCACGCACACGACTATGCTGCACGCACAAAAGCTTGAACGACAGAGACCGAAAGATTGTGATTCACCCGCGTCATTCTGCAAACCTCAAATTTCTGCATATTCTCCTATAGAAAATTACAAAATGGAATATCTAAAATAAACATGCATTTTTTTTTAAAAGGACGTTGGAGACTGTGAAACATTTAGGCATATTTCGATATATATCCATTAATGTGACATAATAGCTCCTGGATGTTAAACAGCGTTGACATTGAATTGGTCTCTACGACAGTTTGTGTGGCACCTTATGCGATATGAAATGATATAGCTAATGCCTAGTACATGCCCCTCGACAATTAATCGCCCGGTCGACGGCGACTGTCGTATGGTTACGGCACGGTCTCGAGCATAGTCTGTCTTGTTTAAGCGTTGCGTCCAAGATTTATGCATTACCCTCAGGGCAAGTCTTCCGGCATCGCTAGAACAGGAACGATCGTGCGGAATAGTTCCGAAAGTACGAGCAACTCAGGGCGAGCAGGGGGAGTAAAGCGAGTCGCACGCGGCGTGCCCGAACCAAGCAGAAGTCATCTCCCAACCACCTAACGAGTATGTGGAAATAGGTTTCCTGCATTGATAATCGCTTGTTTCAGTGAATACGGGTAGCGGATATCCGCTCCTTCATGCCACTCGACGCTTTCATATTGACTATGTAACACGGCCTACGGTCTGGCGGGGTATTAAATGGTCGGAGCAGACATTTTCTTACTATCCGGGAATAAAACGACCTATTCTGTTTACATGTACGATGAAACTACGCAACACGACTAAAATTGCCGAAATTAAATAGAGGAAGTGCAGATAGATCTAAAAACCTCGTCTTCGCTGGACCTCTTGAGCTACTTACTGCAAAGGCATTGCTCAAACAGCCAGCTGCAATTCAAGTAAGTGTACATAGGATATGGGCAACCAAAATACATAGGAATTAAGGGTCCCTGTGGTAAATAACTCTCCAGAAATGTGCCGAAAACGTTTGGCGAGTAGCGAAGCAGTTCATGTCTGACGAATGAAAGCACCATTTGTTAGCTCGAACAATGTAGAGTAAAACTGTTTGTTTGGCAATTCATACGTGAGACTTTCCTATGATCCATTAGTGTCGGTGGTAATATGAAAGTTTTCTGGGGTTTAGGATTAATTGCTCCAGTTTTTGCTACTGTTGTGTGCAGTTATAATCTGTCAGGTTCTTCATAGTCGTGTTAGTCTCCTGTTTCGCTTTTCAAAACCGTCCAATCTGACAGTGATTATCACCTTGTCAGAACCAACAGGCCACTTTCTACTCGGAAGGCATCAGTTGTCGACAAGCAATTCAAGGCTTGAGATTCAAGTTAGTCTGAGAGATGTATACCTCTCGAGATTGAATTCCGCAGCTGTTTATTTGTCCCTCAGCTCCTCGTTAGTTTTATGCGACAAGCCGTTTGAAGCACAGTCAACATCGTCGGCCATGCTGCTGATTGCGTGATGCCCTATTTGCTGCTCGAGCTTGTTCTTCGACGCGTTAAAGACGTGAAGGTCTATTCCTAGAAAACAGAACTGAAGATAAGTAGAAAGGATGAACACTTTATTCGCGTTCATTCGCTTACCGTAGGCTTCACATAACAAATGCCTGTTAATCTTACCGAACTTTCTAAACCTTTCCGCTAATTGGTACAACAATTGTGTCCCATTTTTGTTGGCCTAACCTGAGCACTACCAATAGTGTTATTGGACCGCCACCGTTTAATCATCAACAGTCGAGTCGTGGTCCTGTGTGCTGCAGACGTTGCACATCTCTGTTTCCTCCTTAGTGGAGCGTCCGTCTTGTTTTGCTTACACCCGTTGGACCTTTACCGCATCTAGGGAAGGGGGGGACTACTGACCAGAGAACGTATTCACCTGTATGTCTAGCATGTAGCAATGGCAGTCGCTGTACCGGTAACGGGCCGAGCCATGTACTGCATCGAATTACTAATTAAATTTTCAGCTTCACTTCTCTATTCTCGAGGGCCGGTTTGTTTTTTTTTCACTTACGTAGTCAACAGACAGGCAGGCTGTGCTTGGCGGCACCCCCTAGCGAAATTGTGTAAGTTGTCCTAGCCCACATTTTCTCTCCCCCGATAGAGAAGCAGAGACTGCTGCCAGGCCTTTCGCATTGCACCTATCTGCCAACCTGGCTGCTCACTTTCTACGAATGCTGACTTCGCACCCTACTAGCACGCTCGCTATTTCTGGGCGGACTTCGTTGTTTTTTCTTTGGCCGTCTCTTGCCTCTGTGAACCCGCACGGCGCGTGCGGTTGGCCACCTGCACAAAGAGGGTCGAAAGAACTTCTCCGTGCATCACCTACTGCCGTGGAACGGCAGAAACCTGGCCAGCCGCTCGGCTTCGTGGATACATGCGAACAGTGGCAAGAGCGATCAGCAGCTTCGTCCCAGCCTATTTCCTCAGCCGGCAATCTGCCTAAGAAACAAAAGGACAACCACATACGTGAGCTTGCAATAGCTAATTAGATCATTCTTTCTGCAAGAGACGTCTGTTCTCTGTCACAAACGTCATAAAAGGAGGCGTACGCAGAGTACGCCACCGCTATTGACATTCCATCATCATCGGTCACGAGACGCCAGAACTTGCGAACAGCGGAAGCCACCCAGTGCAACGGGTATAGGAACTTGCTTAACGAGTCAACTAACTAAGAAGCTGATCATCGCACAGCGCCAGTCTTGTTTACATGAACTGTGTCTGTTCTAGCTACGTCGTACGATGATGTGGACTCAAGTTAGATCGCGACTGACGGTCAACACCAATAGGACTATATTCTAGTATTTTTAGATAGTTTATTTACAGCTATAGAGACGCCCGCAGTCGTATAAAATGCTTGCACTAATGTTTTCTTACGTGAAAAGTTATTACTTTGTAATTTGAAGTAATGAAAAGTGGTTTTGAAAGGCAATGATAAGCCAGCATCGCAAGTCCGCGTAGAACAGACTAAAAATGTTCACGTGGCCACAATATGAGTATAGACAATATGAGTGTAGCTCACAATGAGCTTATTTGATTTGTCTGCACGCATGAAGCTTAGTAAGTCATAACTTACAAATATAATTTCAACGATTCATTCATCTGAAATTAGAATCCTGATCAATTATTTGCATCGCTAGTTCCTGTTAAAGAAGGTGGTTTCAAAGGTTTGATGTGACAAAAAATTATTTCCATGTCTGAGAACGTTTGCATAATGTTCTCAATACTAACATAAAACACTATATCTGCGTCCGTCAAGCGAGTTAGATATGGCCAGAAAAGTATGTTTCCACAAAGTAGTTAGAAAAAATTAAACCTGATGGGATATCCATATATATTTAAAACCTATTGACACTGGCACTGTACCTTCTGTACCCGCTTTTATTTCAGAATATTCCTCAGTGAATTCTTCTCTCCTTCTTCTTTCTATGACAAAGATATCGAAGTTTCACATTCTTCAACATCATGTCAATATGAAGATCTATCTTAAATATTCCTTCTTCTTGTCTAACTCTCTATACAGACTGTGTATACCGTACGCGCCGTTAGCTTGAGTAACTAGACGTCACTAGACTCTCCATCCTTTTTCTCTCGCTTTTCCTCCTTATCTTGCGTTCTCTGGTTCCTACATACCAAATGGGCGACGAAGCTTTCATTGAAATTTTGATTGATCGGCTGACTTCCTTCTTTTAAGAATGGGACGGCGGGCCAACGAACTGCTAAGGGTCAAGGCGGCCATTGTGACGCAGCCAGCATAGTAGTCCGGTTAGTTTGCTGATAGGCGGTGAAGCTTTTTTTTCCATCCTTTACCTTTCGTTGACGACCGTGCTGCTGATAGCAGCGGTAAGTTTCCGACGGTACACAGAGAAGCTTTCTATGTGTATGCGATTGATAGAATGCCGTACGGCCAGAGTGTGCAAGATCGCTACGACGCACTACACGAGCCCAGGGCGCAGGGTCTGAACGACAGATTTTACGGCGTGACTGGCTCATTTGCAAGCCTTACGGACTAAGCGACCGCTGTTAAGGCAAATATTCGATATAGGCCTGCATCTTCGGGTTTCGATGTGTGAAAATATACCCATGTGTGAAAAATGCCAGAAAGAGAGAAAGCCACGTAGGCAGTTGTCTCCCATCGAGCCTCATTGATATTAGTGCACACTTACTAAAAAAATCTGACGATTCTTAAATTAAAATCAAATATGGATTGTTAGTCGTAGGTTGGCTTATGTTTTATCTAAGCAACTTATATAAGCTAAGAATAAACAAAATAATCCATAACAGGTTCGTGGTTTTTGGTGTCAGATTCCTATGAAACATGCGTGGAGCTTTTATGAGTAGAGCTATGTTAGCTTTAAATTGCAAATCCGGAATGCCTAGACTAAAAAAATATTTTAGCAGTGTTCCGTGCCGATATGCACTACTTATATCCTAAATTGGAGATAATGTAATGCGGCATGCTATTCGCTGGTGTCCCACTGTTCAATTTTACAAAACTGCTATCGAGGTATTTGCACCACTAAAATATTACTAAACTCGTACAGTTAGTTTTCGCCGTATAGTTAGAGGCAATTTTCACCAATGTAACTGTCTGCATTCAACCAATCACCGAAAAAGCACATCAAGAAGTTTCTCCTAGCTTGCAGCGAATCCAATCCAATAAATGTAGCCCGACAAACACATCATAGGAACAGACTCGTTTCCCCTTAGTCTGATAAATGCGAAGGAAACGCGTCTGGTAACTTACGTGTCTGGCAGAGGCAAACTCATATAACTGTCCAAATAAAAAGTTGCGTGGGGGGCTTCATGGTGCAATGACATCCGTCACAGAAGTGCTAAAGATTCCTCCTACGTAATCTGATATCATGGAAAGAGATTTTCCACAAACGAGGTAGCCAGATGATGCGTCAAATCTAAGCATGCAGGTGAAGCTGTGGAGTGGTTTGTGAACGTTTAGGACCACAGAGCAAATCGGTGTGTACTGAAACAGCCTTATTACAAGGAGTGACCGACGGTAAAATCAAGTTACGTATGTGGATACCATCTAGGCTAGTGTATAAAAGATGTATCTTTTATTAACACTCAGGAATATAAGGTTGGGATGCCGGAAAAGACTTCAACGTTAAATAGAGGCTGTACTTACTTGCCGATGTACCTTTAAGTACACTGCATATTTTGCACGTATTATAAAGATATGATGAAGGTATTGCACAACCTTTTAATTGGGGTTTTTGCCAACGTTGTTGAATGTTTGGTAGCAAGTATGGATTGGCGACGTTTCGTTGGATGCTTCACATAGCTGAAGATTTCTCACTTTGGCCACATATGTGGTCAAAGGTAATTGAAATACTTAGGTCATGCTTCTAATTCGCAATTACTGAATCTACTTATTTGCATTGAAGATATTTCGATGAAACATTTCGGAGCTTGTTTTGAATGGAAAGTGACTGAAAACAGGATTTGACTCTAGTCAATAATTTAATATGGCCATATAGTAATAACAGGCGCTAAACACGACGAGAGAATTAGTTGGCTTGTCACTGCTTTTTACAGACATTGCCTCGTTGAAGTACGATTAGCAGGGGACGCTTAAAATTCACGTTTAGATAAAGCGTAACAGCCAGTAATCATTTGGACTACACCTAAAACTATCGGGTTACATTTTTTCTCTAGCTGTTTTGAAGTTTTCAGAAATTTGTAACATATGCATGTTGCAAGATGTTTATTAGCCTTGATGGCCACATAACCGTGTTTAGAAAAGACGCGACGCGAGAGATTTATTTCCGAGCATTGTTCAGTGGCTAATCTTGGAACATTTGGACTTAACAGAGCAGTCGCGATTCATATACCCTTTAGGGTACGTCCAGACCGTTTCATAAGGCCGTAGCAAAATCTGATCTTAACAATTCAATGTTTTTCAATAATGATAACTGCGTTAGCTGTATGAAGGTTCGTGCGTTATTTACCTTGGATGCCGTGCTATAAAGGAAGAAGACACATTTTACATCGTGGAAAATCCTTAATCGAGGTTCTCAAGAAGAGTCTTAGTGGTCCCCACTTCTTTGACCAGCTCATTGTTATTTTTGCGTCCGCACCCATAAGGTCACTCACATGTCTGAAGCATAAACCCGTGGATTTATTCGCTCACTTAAACACAATAGCTTGCTTCTAAGTATTTTCATTTTCCTAATTTGGGAAGTATATCTAAATGTAGCTTGTAAGTAGTGTGATTTTTTTGCTTTTTTTGAGCCAATAATTAGCTAGATTTACTATGCGTAGCCCAATTATGTGATACTCTGCCGCATTTGGGCTCAACTTGTTGGGCCAAACTTCCCCTGGAGTTCGCTTTCTTTTCTCGTCTCTCTTTCTGTTTTTGTGGCTAACCGCGATGCATTGTTTTGAGGTTACCTCATTTGCCCAGTGGTCACACTTCACAGCGTGCCCACCAGCCATCATGAAGCTGCCAATTTTTTAAATGTTAGTCCGGGTTAAATTAGGCGCTTTCTACGACACGTTGTAATTGGCTACGTGGCCATTGATTTCTACACTGCGAAAGCACTGGCTTTGCTGGCCATCAACCCTACGACGAAAAAGAACATCGACCAAGCAATGTTTATCTTTTTGAGTATTAGATCTCAAAAACGCGAGGCTCGTTTTTTTCTTAGAACTACTGCACTTCCAGGACTAAATGTTTAGTTAAAAAAAGGTATTTTCAGCCAAATACGAATCTGAGGATGTTCGGCAGTACTATGCTTAGTATTTGGGATTCAAACATGAAATGCTTGAGTCCCATATTTAGGGGCAGGTAACGTTATATTATTCAAAGCAAGCTACTAACATTGTAATAATAAATAGGTCAGCTGTTATAAAACAAAGAACCGAGCGTATCCCAGCGCCCAAATCCCAGCGTATTAATACATCGATCTCATAATTTAGCCCTAGCATTGATCAGGGTTAATTCTAGCAGTAACTGTGGTGAGGTAAAACATCCAGCTGTCTGAAAACTCTAGTAAGAAATGATAGAACTTTCGCCAAGGAATGAGTCGATGCGAAGCATTAACTATACGCCGCTATAGGTGCGGCCTGAGCAATCTCTTGAATATAGAAAGCGTCGTTAAGGTTGCGGTTGTGATAGTGTGCTACTTTGACCGAAGCTCAACCTGAACTTTACTGTGATTGTCTTTCGCACACTTTTTGGTATAACATTAAGAGAACTGACAATGCTTGTATACTAACGTTAAAATAATACGTCTTTGAATTTTTACGAAAATTAAGTCACGATAAACTTGCTACATGTTACATGCAATATTTCATAAAGCGCAATCTGTTCGGCATGTAAATTGGCGTTTTACTCGTTTAAAAGGGTTTCTAGCTTGACCCTTACTCGTGTCAACATCGGCAAAGGTGATGAAACAGGATAAGACCTATTTTGTCGCGAAATATCGATGTTCGGACTAGTAGGATACAGTCAACAAACCGAAAATGCTGCAAAGCCTCAGCGTTCATAAATTCGGTTCCTTTACAAAGGGCCAGAAATAAAAATACATGCTGATCTATTGGGCTTGAACTCGAAGGTCTGACTTATTGCGGCTGAATGTAAATACTGATTTAAGCACACGTACTCTGTTCAGTGTCGAGCACGTTGGCTTGCTGTATTGACGTGTGCCGCACGACTGGAGAATTATCTTAGATGTACGGGTTCAATCTCGGTTACACATTTGGATATAGTGTCGTTTCATAAATTGTATCTGGACTGAGCAGGCAACTTTTGAAAAAATATCCTACTCCAATAACCAACATATAGTATACCAAATAAATTTTAAGCCTCGTGTTATATTAATTCATAAAGTTCCAATTTATATCTATCTATGGAGGCATTAGTGCTGTACTTTAGCAAGCATATCATTCGGTAGCATAGGCGCAGACTTGTAATGGCGATAATTATCCCGTTTTGAGTTGAGCTTTGTTTAGCATTTCCCAACGGTAACACGGGTCTGATTAGAGGAGGTGCGAGCGGAATATTCCGATTTGTCTGGCCTTCACGGCGACGAATGTTGGTGTATGGAATAGGAGCGGACCGCGATTCTGAGGAATACTGTGGAATCAAGCTTTACCATCAACGCATCTACAGATATGCCTGAATGAGCACTACTATTACAAGGTAACATAGTTCTGTAAAGTCGGGAAACACACTACTAGAAGGAACAAGATTTGATAGTTCTCGTCATGCCGCCAAACGATTCCCGCTCCTACGTGGACTGGTTACCTACATCTATCGAATGACCTGCTCAAGCTCAGCCTACTTGTGCGGTTTTGTTCCTCACGCAACTAACGCCTACAGCGAGTGCAATCTAAAGAGGTCGATCAAGCGTACTCACTTATGTACATTAATTGAAGCTTCGGTGGGTATAAATCATATCAATTTGACAAAGTCGAGC
This sequence comes from Tropilaelaps mercedesae, assembly GCA_002081605.1. Lineage (NCBI taxonomy): Eukaryota > Metazoa > Arthropoda > Arachnida > Mesostigmata > Laelapidae > Tropilaelaps > Tropilaelaps mercedesae. The sequence goes on from MNPL01003249.1 coordinate 9,346, forward strand.
AATAGCATCTTGCGACTGCTTCTGCGTCGTTCACTCAAACGACATATACATTCATATTCCGCCAACCTATCAGATTACATTGGAGTCCAATCTAAATCGACGGTATCTGGTTATGCGTTCACCGGTGACCTAGTTAGTCTGCTGCCTTTGATGATCGATTAAACAATCGCCAAGCGACGCGCGGCTTAACGCGGTCGTCTCATAATATCACGTCGTCTGTAGACAGCCCTTGGGGGAGGACTTATTTGTTACGCGCTTGTTTACCTAACATAATTTCGCCTTCTCGGCGTCTCCGTTTCCTCACCGTTTTCGTTCTCCACAGATCCGTGCCCGTGCAGCAACATAATCTGTAGCGAGTTGCTGTAACTTTTTGGCAAATATTGAAACGGATATATGACTTTATCTGGTAGTAGCGATTTAAGGGCAAGCTGCTGCCGCTAAAAAGAAGGACAATGTTGTTCTGTATCCACTGAGATTAAACGAAACGTTCACTGTCACGAAAAAGGTCTAAAGAAAAAGGAAACGAAAAAGCGAGCACAACCTAGCCCCGACTATAGAACTCCTCTACATAAAATCCCAATTACTTAGAGTTAACGATGTATGTCAGTCATTACTTGCCCCTCTATATTTTTACGAACCGATGCGAGTACTCGCTGACATGTTCTTATCGCTACTTTAACATAGAATGCACAAGTGTCGCTTAAGTGTTGCCGGAACAAAGGCGACCATCCATGGGTGTGGCCTTGGTACGGTGACATAGATTGAGGTTAAAAAGCATACAAGAGTAGCTCACGTAATAAGAACACAAGAAAAATGTCAATAATTAGAGCGCCCAACCTATATTTTAACGACGATACTCTGAGTTACGCGTTTAGCAAGAGGTATCCGTCAAGAGATGTCGTTGCCGCAGTTCTAACGGGAGCAACCAGGAAATATAAAAATGACTGGCTTATGCTGTAGGGTAATTAGCAAATGTATTACAGAAGACAAAATTTCCGCTGTTAGGTTGTAAGAGACTTGGAATGCCACCCCAACCACCCCCAAAAGGATAGACTTATGCATAGCTAGCCAGGGCAATATATTTAAACACCTGTTGTAATAACTGCTTAGTTTATAAGGTGCTGTGCATTATATTCGTAGTAAACCATTAAGTGTTGTTCTGGATAGTCTATCTGAGAAAAGTAACAAAACAATTAAGTAAAAAAGCATAATTAGGACTGGTGAATTATTAGAAGCTTTAAGGAGAAAGTGTTATTCTGCCAAATGGATTGTTTCGGCCTTCACAAAAAGCAAAAAATTGCATCAATTTTCCATGGTTCAAGCAAACGGCATCATTCCTCGCGTATATGGTCTCTTGCCTTTACTCAATATTGTATCTCCGATTTTTTCATCTTACTCTTCTAATTAGCTGTTTAATTCCATCTGCTTCTCAATTATGTGCAGGCTGCTTGTGTTGTTCCTACGAGTTATTTTAAGAACTTTACACGTACCCACTGAAACGTAATGGGTGAATAAAACTAATAATAGTTATTTGGTGTGTGTGTGCGCATGGACACGATGTATGTGTGTGAGGGATATTGGTGGGTATGTAAGCGTAGTATCCCAGTCAGTACCAACTGCGAGTTTCGTGCAAAGCCAATGGATTGCTTGGCAGGCAGGGAGTCTGCTGATGATGAGAAAGATGATATGTGAATGATCCCTTCTCATTGACAACGTCAACACAGCGAGAGTCGAAACTGACTAGAACGGCGGAGATGAATCACGAAACAAGTCCTCGGTAGTATCGTGCGAAGGCTGAGATTGACATGTTTAATCAGATTCATCGAAGCAGAATCGCCAGCTCAGCAGGCGAGTGCTGAAAAAGCGGGCAGTACTAATTCGTGGATTTCATTCGCAATTCCGATAGAGGTGTAATAAAAGCAGGAACAACGAAACATCCCCTCCTTTTCGGGATATGTGGTTGGGATCCCCGAACTCGTCGTAACAAGTAGCCGTAATTGCCCAGCGCATTTGGTGACATACATTATCAATCGGTTTACATAATTAGCTTACGTCAGCTTGAAATACCACGAAAGCCCGTTTTGCCTGTTTGTCAATATAACTTTCCTTTCGCGTAGACGACGGAGACGAAGGTGAAAAATTCGTCGTTATTATGTATTGTGGTGTCTAATCAAAATAACTAAATTCAACCTGGATACACGCATCACAGGTAAGAAACTCACTTGAGTATAAAAATATTGAGGAAAAGAAAGCAAACTTTTAAGGTTTTATTGGCCTGGGCGACGTCCTGTCGCTGGTTTCGGAGCCGAGGTAGCGTTTGGAATTATGTAAACGAAAGAATTATGTAAAATAAAGTGTTATGCCTGACGCAACTAGTTCCTATGGGTATTACGTGGAACACATTCTCTGACGGGTAAACGGAACTGTTTTGTACCATAGACAGTTATTTAGGTTCTGCGGATATTAGGGCACCTTGACGAAAATGTTAAGAGGCGGTAACATACGGAGTTATGAATTATTATGAGTTGAAATAAAAAATATTGAGGACGAATAAAGGAATTATGTGATTCGACCACATTCAGTTTTATACTTCGATGTGCAACAATACTGCATTGTAACGGATTTCAAAATTATGAGTCGATGCGAAACATTTTCAAAACAAAGACCATCGATACGGTAACAATATTGACCAGATTCTTCACATGACACTTACATGAGACTCGATATACCTTACCCAACTGCATTGTTAAATTAGTGACAATTCAAGAGCGTCTATGCGAAAGCTGAAGAAGTATCAGGGCATATCAGTTATAACATTTCGGTCACGGTGTCACATAGACCATGCAAAGTCATCCCTGTATCTATCACACTAACTTCAAATAACCAAAGACATGCAATCACTGGGCGCCAATCGATTTAGTCCAAACGGAGACGCTATTTCAATTTCGACTTGGGCGATGGCCATGGTCATTGCCGGTACAGAAACTAGTAGCCAAGCTTGGACATCTACGGAGCTTCCTAAACATGAAGGTGATCGATATCCATGGCCGTGAAATCACAATGGCGATCATTTAACAATGGACGATTCTTCGAGATATACAAATATGAATCAACTGTCCCAGCTTGGGGGGTTTTGTAAGAACAAAAACCGTCGAGAATAATCGACCGAAATAACTTTCTGCCCCGTTTACTTGTCGGATGATCATCGACGGTTCCACTGACTCCATGTCAGCGTAATAGCGCTCCCCACTCGATTGTTGAAACAGTCCAGATATACATTGTGCTTTAAGACACAATTACAGAAAAAAACATCGCACAAACTTTTCTAAGCCAAAAAGGTGTGCAATTGACTAACTCTATAGCAGCTATGTTCGCTATACGAGTTAGGCCATTCTAGTCGAACGACCGATAGCCTGCAATATCAAAGGCATGTCGAGAATGTGGACTGACTTAAAGCGAGAATTTAAAATTATAGTCAAAGCCCAGGGGAAGATGGAACGGAAAGCCCTACACCCCGAGATACAGTATGACTATCCCCATGGCATGCTCAGCACATTTCCCCTCAAGAAAAGGCTGTTCTGGTTGTCATAGTAGTCATAGCACAATGAACATGGTGAAAGAATCCTTACTATGAGTGGAACCAAAGGATGGTGCGACGTATATGTGGAGGTCTCGCGAAAGTAGGGAGATTGCAAAGCGAGAAAAACGCTTAACAAAATCCGAAGGGCATCTGTCTGCAGCCGTTCTTCAACGGCAGTCTTTCAAAGTCTCTTTTTTCTTTTTCAAGCAGGTTAGTCGGTACTGGGCAGACGACTCAAACGCCCATGACACCCTGGATCGTTCCAGTGTGCAAATGCAATATACCACTGGGAAGCCAGGAATTGCGAAGAGGGTAGAGTTCGAAAACTTGCGCTATCCTCTGTTGCATAAACTGCGGAAGATAAGAGTTTGTTTACAAAAAATTATAGCTCTCGAAGTGGTGCATGCTTGGCTAACGTCGAAGAAAAGTGATGGGCGGTTGCATGGCGGGCTGAGGCAACGCTGAACGACCCGGGTGAGCCGCAGAACACTGTTCCTCAAGTTCGGTTTCACTGCAACGTGATCGTGATCTATACGAAGCTAAGTAAAAGACAAGCATAGACTTAGCCGTATTGAACAAGTGACTCCATCGGCTGAACAAGTGGTTTTTTCTTTGCTGCTCAATTGTTCTAATGGGTCTAAACTAGGAGGGACGTCGTTAGAGAATAAGTTGAGCACATTTATTTCTATGACCATCAAGACGGTCAAAGCGCATTTGAAGAACTGAAACGCACGCCGCCCCAGCAGCGGAGTGAGACATACGTTGCGTCGAACCGTGTACTGGTAGATTTGAATATGTTACAGAATGCTGTATTTAGACGCAGGTTCAACTGTTCGATGTGTGATGCCTTGGCCATGAACTAAGAAAAACGAAACCACAAGCCAACTGAAGAGCTACATTGCCCCGTCTTCCGCGTACAACAGCTAAGCTGAGAGAAATAGATTAAATGTTATCTAAAGTTTTGTGTATGAACTCGTGTTTGCTTTCGTTATACACGCGCCTCGTTTTAGGTACTTAAGCAAACTTCATTAAAACGAACGGTAATGAACGGTGCCTATTAAATATAAAACTTCATTGTCTCTTTGACGTTGAGAGTAATCCGAAAAGTTTTTAGTATGTAAAGCTAAACTTGGTTAGTTTCTACGACCACATATTTTTAAGACTGGCGTCAATTTTGCCGTGGAACCCACTGCGTGCTGTAGCTAGTTGGCAGTGTATACGCTTGCTCCGATATTTTGCTGGGAATTAATACAATTTGAAAATACTTTAGGTAGTGCACCAAGTGAAAGCTACACAAAAAATGTAGGCGGGCTATCACAGAGGCATATTATGCGTGTATATTATACGTGGTATAACATTTCGATTTTTTCACGACGTACCTCGTATATAACAAGTCAATGTTGATTGAGTAAACAATTATGCAGAGGTAGGCATTGATTTTTTAAGTAATGATTAATCCTTGCGAAATGATGAACACGTGTTACTTGTATTGTTTTTCCATGTAAGTACTTTTTAAGATTTATCGGGGCGATAATAGAGTTTACAAAGATGTTTGCTGCATGACACGATATAGATCTGAGCAACACACTAGCGTTTATACATTCTTAGCATTGATCGGTGGTGAAAAACAATGCGAGAACTCACTTAAACGTTTGGAGGTAGTTTGCGCTATTAGCCTTAGGAGTCCTAAAAATGATCAATGCTCGAGCATGTATATGTATGTATCCTTAATCAATTTCGATAGTTTACGATAATTGTGTATTGTTGATATTTTCCGTATGTTTCATTGCCTTTTATTGAAAAATCCGATAACTTCTCATTTCTTCATTGAACCACCGGCAAACGTTAATTGGGATCGTAATGGTGGGTGTGAAATCTCTATGTGTCATCGCCCTAGAAGATAAGCAGAAAATTCAACTCTCATGCCCGAGCTCAAATGTCCATTCTCTGCTTCGTAGCGAACTGTAACGCTCGATTTAAGTAGACCCCTCTACTTTCAGTCATGGAATTATTACAAACGTATCGTACGTCAATAAATGTCATAATAGATGGAGAAACATGTAAAACGGAGGAGCGCAACCTTAAAGTTAATGGCGAATTCGAAATGAATACATGACAAAGCTCACGTTGAGAAAGCCTCGGAGCGTACACCTCAACAATTCAGAAAATTTTGGCATTGCTGTACTTTATTAAAAATCTATGGAGACGTAAAATACAGAACAATGCATTTGTTATACAGACGATATGGGCAGGTCAAGCTGTCGTGAGATTTTAGTACTACGCACCGTAAATCTGCTTTCGTTACATTATCGAGATAAAAGCTGAGTATAGTGTTCGAGCCACCAAAAAGGACCACTGGTTTGATAACCTTCATTCGACCATCAACAACAGATACAAGATACAGGGCTCTCTCTTTCACTTCTTCGGAAGTCGCAATTTCGCTGATTAATTAGAATATTAGAGAATAATGAGTAACACGGCGGAAACATACGGAAGCCTGTTGTGGCAAACAGTTCAACTCTACTGCCGTATTTTCCAAGTAAATGCGGTTAACTAGCTACACACATGTGCCTTTTATATTGACAACTTCGTGAGGCGACGTTTTCTTACACCGAAGTGCCGATCAAGTCGGAAACCAGTAATGGTCGAACAAGCTTCGACCAATACAGGAATCGAACGAAGATCGTAAATTATACACGTTTAGACACAATCTAGCGCGGTAGACCGCACTGGACGTTGGATCAATTATACAAATCGAACGACTCTAAGCTTTCATAGTGCGAAGTCAATCAAATGAGCATCGTTCCTATACAGCTACGGGCTCTTATAACAGTAGAGTCTTGCGACATTATCAGTCATAGACTAACAAGGACAGAAAGTAACTCTACCTGGCCTCGATCATTACTGACTGCACGCAACCGCCTAATCGACTCTCATAAAAAAATATTTTTAGGGCTGACCGCCAACCAATATTCAATGTCCACGGTGCTTTTTGCATCACTTCGTAAGACAAATCACCCCATAAATGCGAATGTCCAACGGTGGGGATCGAACCCGTGTAGTCACCTACGTGTCTCCCCGGTCGCAAGGAGCACGCAAATGTGCCAAACCATAGAGCTCATCCGCCTAATCGACCGTCTACTATAGGCTAATCTTCGCTCGAGGTTCAACTAACTGCAATGTCTATTCAAAAACAAACTAAACACAACCACCACCAGGCGATCCAGTTAAGGTGCCACACGTATGGCGCCTATAACTTGCTTTACAGGAAAAAATGGGCACAGCCTAGGGATGACTGGTAAAGCCACGTATATAAGCAAACTTCACGATGACACCGGAGTTCACTTCAAATGACAGTCCAATCTCTTGATATATATCGGATCGTATCGTTAAGTAGGGCGCTAATATTCAGGCCCTACAAACGTTTTCGTAAATCAAGTGAAAACAGCCCCAGCGCCCTACTTCTATAGAAATCGTTTGACGCTGCAGAATGTGATTCCGTCTTGGAAGCAAGCCTCGCACATAATATTAATTGAAGCATGCTGAATGAACTAATTGCAGCTTACTAGCTGTAGTTGTATGAAACGTGTGGTTTCTCCTGTACGACGAGTAACAGGCCATGCAGATAAATTTCTTAATCTGTTACAAAGAGTATATTTTGGGTGTAGAGACCCTGTCATTGAACACGCCCCTTCTACAGGAAACTCTTGTATTGGAAATTGCCCTCTGAGATAAATGTACATAATTGAACACCCTTCTCAGTAAGAAAAGGAAACGAAAAGTATGACACGAGCACCAAAGGCCAGCATTGCAAAATTGGATCTATTCGGGTTCGGCCAGCCAGTTACTTCTAGAAACCGCTAATATACACATTTAAACACAATAGACGCAAAATGGGACTCCTACGGAGATCATATATTAGATGCAAATAACATTTATATCTTCCAACGCGCTATTTCAATAGGACTGCTTTCTTAATAACATTAATTGCTATACGTAAAATGACAGAGAGTAACAAGCAGGTATAAAATGGCAGTAATTCTAGAAATTACGTTAATCATTATTAACAATTTAATTAGCTGAGGACCATAGCTGTTTAAACCCAGTTTTCGCCGCAAGCTACCCACCGCATGACAAAAGACATAGCGAACGACACAGCTACTTCCGAGTAGATTCCATTGTTTACCGAGTAAAACACTTCTGTGCGTAAGTCATGCAAAAGCGGCTCCGTAAGCTGGCCACTACACAACCAACCATAGTATCATATAGACGAGAAATTAGCGACGAAGGTCTAGATCTCGTCATCCATAGCTTAAGGAAACGTTTTTGTCGGTTAATATTTTTTTATTTGCTTGCCTCTTTGTCGGCGGGATGTATGATGTCTGAAAATTCTGGCCAAGTTTTCTTCGATGGACACGAACCAGGGAATCTTTTGAAAGGCGTGAAATGCACGGGTTCTTTTACCGGGAAAACTAGAACACGCCTGCCGGTCCGGCACGAGTCCGCTTTGACAGGCAAAATTTCTGTTTACCGCCAACTTAACCGCTCTGTTCGGAGCCCGCCCCATTCACTCTCTCCTCCCTCCTGTTATCTATATCATACGGCTCCCACAGCCGATCCCTTCGACAGAGGTGGAACTGGACATGCCATTCGTAGTATTTAGGGAAAACTGATATTATTTGGACATAAGGCAAGAGAGACCGCTACAGCGAGTTTCAGAAAATCTGGAAAATGGTACGCTATGATGAGCCACCTGGGTGGTGCGTTATAAGCTATAGATTGGGCAGAACCTACCGCATTGTCCATATTCTCGATAAAATAGCATTTATTTTTGTGTTCACCGCATTTGCAGACGGAAACACATATAACCTGATAAAAAATTACTGCAAGGATTATATTACATTACTGCACAAATCTCTTTGGAATGTTCATGCTTATGTGAACGCACCATGAGTGCGCAGATTTGATAAAATCTGTGGCAGTACACAACCTCTGTAAGGAAATGTCAAGAAGCGTTAGCGATATTCGTATAAAAATCTTATTCCTCTAATATGGGATGCCTAACACAGAGTATACCCTCTGAAAATTTCACACTTTCCTCGCGGTGGTTAGACCGGGTAGTAATGAACTTGTGGTAATTAGCCGCATGTTCAGATGTTGCCGGTTGCACATATTCATTGTACCCTTGACTCTGTGAATTTGGGTTAAGCGAGAAGCAGTTTTAAGCCCAAAGCGAGGACACAGGCCCTAGAGCAATTAGGTCAGATATTTAATATGGTTGGAATACGTCGGGTATATATACGAATTATTATGCGTACACGTCCCAATCAGATCAAATCTAAAATTGCTGAGAGGTAGAAACAAAATGCTAACCCAAATTTATAGAAAAATGATCAATTTTAGAATGCTAGGCTATGTTTACAAAATTAAATGCACTGACGACTTAACAACCCTAGCCCGAACGACCTGGTATAATTTGTTTTTGGTGTAAAATATCTGGGTGTCTGGATAGTCGCGTCCCTGACGAAAGTCTAACAACGCGTATAGAAAGGAGTTATTGAGAGTAATATCTGGTCTTTAATACAACTTGTTTCTTTCAAGGACTGTGAATTTTAGTTACTGGACTGTAAGCTGCCGGCTTATATAGTGACAATAATAATAATAAAATTGTTGTTATTCTTAGATAGCGCATAAACCAACCGGTAATATTAGAATACTACAAAGATCAGTGGTGATAAGAGCAGCAATTTCTGAGTGTTGACTCTAGCGAGCGCCGCGGCTGACACGGTTCTCACTATACTCTGTGAAGGTTCGCTGAATTAAAGGTGGAGGAGTTCCAAAATAGTTCATTTGTAAATGCAATCTTCGTTCTTCACACTAAGATGCATTAATTTAAGCGGTCATCCATCGAGCTTGAGTCTCACAGTCGTTCGTAACGTTGCCATATCTTGCAGTCAATGAGTGCCGGGTAAGTAACGACGTATAAGAATTGCTCTGGGAAAGACAATCAGATGCATATGAGACAAAGTGATCAAGACACTTCACCAGTCGGGGTTTTGGGTTGCGTCTGAGTTGAATTGCGGTTACTGCGCGGATATTTGTTGTTAACATCACCACATATTCACGAACTGTAATGCTATCAGAGAAGACATCATATGCGTCACGTCATAGTCCACCAATTAATTAATAAAACAATTGCATGCATAGGTTGTGTCTTCGTTGTTGAACCACCCGGTTATTCAATCCGGGTTGTCCGTTACGGGTAGACTTACAATTTTATAAGAAGTATTACTTGCGGACGAGCAATTTATAGGCCAGTTGATCACAACAATAGCTCGTTGTTACTCCCGGTCAGGATGCAGAAAGCTGCGCTTGCCATTTTTCAGTCGGGATCACGATGAATGGAAGTGCACTAGCCGAAGGAACGTGCGACCACTTTGACGACACTGGCTTAACAAAACTGTCTAGCTCTATGTTATTATTTAAGAGCTTCTTATATGCTTGTTTCTTATCGGACCGAAGCTCATAGTTTGGACGTCTAGAATTCTAAACAAACCCGCCTTTGTCGTCATTCCGTTTAACTTAAAATATTATACTAGTGCTTTGCATCTGCCCAGTTGGTATTCTCCGATATTCATATAAATGTATTTATTTCTCCTATATGGGATGCCTAATATAAACTTTATACTGTACTAATACTTGCGTGGATATAATTTTAAAGAGCGTCACAAAACAAAAGCCACTGTTAATCTTTTGCTCGCCTAATGATGTCTCACACTATAGGATGGAAAACTAAGTCAATTCCTAAATAAGTTAACAGCTGAAAAAGAGCACGGTTTTCGCAAGAAAAGACCAGCAAAGACGGCGTAATGGGAGTCCTCCGCGGACTTCGAAGACAAAGAATGGCCGAGAAGATGTCCACAGGAAGAATACCGAACGAAACACTCAGACTTCTTGTAGTCATTTTAGCGGAAGCCCTCTTCATGTTGAATGAACTTGGCCAAACCTACCCCGTTCCTCAAATAACTAAGGCGTTCACAACCCGAGCCTTTTATTTTTTTCTGTGCTAGTCTCTTAGGCCCTGCAAGTCATATGACGAAGATGCAGACAGGGTAAAGTATTACTTTCTTCTTACAATCTTGCTGTTCGGAACAGATTTCATCTTTAACAAAATGTTGTAACATTACAAACGTACTTCGCCAAATATTCTTTTTCAATCGATATGCAAAAAAACAGAGGCCATTCCGAATAGATGGGCATCCAATAACGTGCAATAAATCGGGGCACGAACTTTGTGAGAAAAGAAATCAAGAGGAAGGATTAAGTTCACCCAACGCAGAGTGGAGAGGTTGTTATCATTTCACGCAATGCCTCATCCATATAAACCTTCGTCTCTGCTGCAGTCGCCTTTTTTCATCTTAAAATGGGTTTCACCATTTCTTACAGGGTGCAACTAATATGGCCGCATCTCATATAATTAGCAGGACTCCGATCGCATCCAGGCAGTTTTTGTGAAACACGCAACCTGGAGTATATCGAGACAGTCGGAATCAGTTGGTATTAAGCGTCTTTCTCATTGTGGACCCTGTCATCAAGCTGTATAGCCAACAGCGAACAGTTTACCGTTGCTTTAGACAAAGTGCTTCAAAAGAAGTCCCTGGACTTTCTACATATATATATATATATATATATATATATA
>MNPL01003253.1:0-21399 GCA_002081605.1 Tropilaelaps mercedesae
TATATATATATATATATATATATATACTGCTTGCGCAGCGTCGTCTTCAAAGTCCCACAATATCTTCATTGGCTGCATGTCACACGTCTTCTGAGCGAATACGCCCGGGGCCAATTGAATTTAATCATAAAAAGAGCACAACCGGGTCAAATAAAAACGGTGACATACTTTGCCCATGGGAATTCTTACTGAAGTAAGAAGAAGAAGTAAGTCAGCATAGGCAAAAAGGGGCAACGAAAGTTGAAGCACCAGCCTGTAACGGAACCCTAGCCGGCGTGATAAAGGGACTATCTACATGGTCGCAACACCTATCTACATGAAGGCTTGCGGTCCTGTCGGGGCATCCATTTGGAGCGGTACACCGTCAGTCAGCGGTACCTGACGCATGGTCCAGATGTCCACGCCGACACTGAGTCATGGTCCGTAGGCCGTACGACTTCCGCCACATAGACACTTATTGTTCGGCCTCACGGTGATCTACAGCGTCTGTGATAACCTATTCCGAAGAATAGGCCAGGACAGGACACACTTCAAACAAACCTATCTTGCTGATATAGATAAAGCGTTTTCCTTTGAGGGAGTATGACATTGATTTGAAGGCATTCTGTGAAAAGCTGAATGAACGCCATGTGTCGGCCGGGTAGTGCTACCAGGAACTCCTCTGCGGTTACGCATTAGCAGCGGTCAAATGCCACCAGCCTATTCGGAGACGTTCGGTCAATTTTCTCGCTAATACTTCGCACGTTTTGGGGGCGTGACTCGAATTTGATGATATTCGATAGCATGAATGGCCTGGCCATATTAACTAGAAGCAATATATGAACCAGCCGCGTAGATCCGCCAAGTGATCGGTAAATGTACGTAACTCTACTGGAGATACTGCGTATTCGACTAAAAGGTAAATATGAAATCAGGATTTAAAATGGACAAAAAAAACAGGACAGGACGGAAAGGATCAGAAAAGATCTCATTTAAAGGACAAAAAAAACTAAAACGGTCCAGAAATGTGAATGACCAATCTGATTCTACCAAATGCGCAGGCGATGTGATTCAATAGATCTGTTTGCATAGCGTTTGTCACTGTAGGCGACATATGCACGATATTTAATTACATGCACACACAATATTTGACTCAACAAAGCATAGAACCATCAATGTTTAATAATAATAATACTAATAGTAATAATAATGGTAATCGCCCAAATAGAGCATAAAGCGTTGTACGCTTCCCGTTGCTCAATTAGTTTCCATTTGACGCGACCATAAAAATGTTCTATCGGGTTCGGTTTTCACCCTTGTCTTGGCCTGTTGAGAGAGTTGAGTTTCATCGACATAAGAACTGGCTGAAAAACGACCCCAGAGCTGAAGGTGCATCATAACTGACACATAGAATGCGGAAAGCGACACACACACGTAAAACTGGAGATACTTCATGTCGATCAGCATCGTTGACGACGACCGACAGCCGATGCACGGCGCGACGTGTATCGTACCATATATCACTTCGTTTGCGGTTGGCAAGGGTAACGGCGGCTCAGAGCAAGGCAATGTGCGGTCTCGTTCGCATCCGTGCCACCTCCCACGCCCTCCTTTTTGTTCCTGTCTTTGCCCTACGGAGTCCGCATCTCCCTCATCGACTTCATAGAAGAGTCGCGATTGCGCACAAAGCTAGCAGAGGCTTGTTGCTAAAAATTGCGCATTTTCCTTTTGAGCCCAATATCGCACGCTACACCTAGTGGAGTACGTGAGCGCCATGCGGAGCCCTACGGTCGGCGTTGTTGTCTCAGGCGAGCATTTTTCGGCCCAATGTCGGATCGTATGCACAGGCGTCCGTCTGCGAGTGGTCGTATGCTCGTAGCAGGGATCGGGTTAGGTCGGACGCTTTGCTTCGAAGACTCTAGACAGCTATTTTTAGGGCGCGAGCCAGCGACGCGCGCAGGTCTTGCGTGGCGTGTCGCTCTTGAGTTAAGATCGAGCTTGACATACGCCGTATAAACGTCCTTAATAGAAAAAGGTTATGAAAGGAAAGCTACGCTTCCCTTTGTGGTTGTGAGCAAACTAAAAAGAGAGACATTCGTCGTGTTAAGTTTTTAGTTCTGCCGATGTCAGGCTTATCGGTATGCACGAAGGTAGGTTGTTCTATATTGGTGCACGCTAAACTTGTGTGGCAGTATGCGGTTGAGTACCTTAACGTATTTCGCTATGAACAACAACTACCGATTCCATTCCGCTTTGTTCTACTATCAGGTTTCGGACCTCATGATTATTATAGACGTCCTCGACAATCATTAGGTTCTATTATCTTCTTCGAGTTAAGTGCAAATGAGCAAGAGCCAAATATAGAGGCATTTTCCAGTTAAGATTACTGCAGAAAGGTACAGAAAACAGACGGTCATTAATTTTCTCATGAGCTTCGGAGACTTGCAGGATTGAAGTGCATCCTTCTACGCTGAACGCATCTTACGTTCTTTTAACTAAGCGTGTTCCAGCCCTATTCGTCGCCAGTGGAGAAAGCCAACATGTCAATCGGGAACCACCCCCTGCAGACCTGTTATGTCGGTCTACGTGACAAATCTAAGGACTCAGCCTTCCTTTGTTTCCACAGGAGCTGTATGGCCACCTTCCACACGGGCATCAACCCTCAGACTTTTTCTGCACTAGACGGCCGAACGCGGCAGTTTCGAACGTCGGCTCGGCGGCACCGCAGCCCATAACGAAGACATTCCCACCTCGAAACGTTGCCAGTGTGGAGTCCTCGCTCGGCTCTGGCCTCTGCCCAATCCAAAAACGCCTTCCCCTCGCTAACGCCACGAAGCCGAACTCCCCGGCGAGTCGGCCTGCCAGCGGCGGTTTTACCGTCCCAGGGCAGAGCAGCCGTCCTCCTCCCTTATTGATCACCTTCGTTTGTTTACGATGGATGGGAAGCATTTTTACGGCAGCAACCGATTGCGTCTAAATCGACGGCCAACGTTTTCGTTTACTGTTCCAGGAAGAAACGACTGCAGCGATCGGAGTTTCGACAGAGATTTACTTCGTTCGGTTTGCCAGACTCTTATATATATATAAACGAGCGAACAACGTGACCAAAAAGTTTTTTAAAACCCGTTTTATTACGTGTTCAACCGTGTACTTATTAGAAAACCCTTTTTTAAATTAATTTCATTAAACTCCTTCGATACAATGTTTAATTACTGCACATTACCTTGTAATCAAGTGTGGTTTGATCTTCTTAAACGATTGATCCGCTATATACAGAGTTCACATCGTTGATTTCTTCGCTGCATTTAGTCCTGTAAACAGTATTCGACTTGAAATAATCATAAATGGCTACTTTGCCGTGGTGCTGTATCTATGGGCGGACCAATTGTGTTGAAATGCCAGGCCTCGTAATTCCGAAAATGTGAATTTAAATTATATATAGTGGCTAGATTTGGCAGTTTGGAACACAATCGACGTCCGTTGCGATAGGCTACTGTGGCAACAGCATTGCGGCGAAATTGAATTTAGCGCGCGAAGAAGCGAAGACGTGGCACACATTCCCTCCCTCTGGTTCACATTCGCAAAATAAACAGAAGATTCCAGATGGCTCAAAGCAAAGTTTTAATTAGCATGAACAGAACTCGGATCGCTCCCCAGGACGCCGAGTAATTATAAAGACTGGGCATTCAAGATAAAAAGTGCACGCACAGCTCAAAGCTTTCCTTTTATAAAGGATTAGCCCGAACCGCGTCTGAGGGATGGAGCGCATGCTTACAGGTTTCGTAAACCACTCAGGTCAGTTTGTCTGGCCGTCGGTAATGAGACTATCACAACGGCTTACACTTGACAAGCTGGTTTATGCTGCAATTACGTTACCGTTGGGTGATGTGACAATTTGAATAAGTAAAACGTGAGATTTCAATGGTGAGTGATGACTACGGGTCTCGTATACGGGGGAATTCATGACGAGTCTTAAAGTTAACCTCTGGCAACTGCATTATCTTTCGAGGAAATTAGTGGTCACTACATAAAAGCTTGAACTTTCTATAGAGGACTTGTGTAGAATAGGCACTTAAACTCTAACTCACAAAGTTATGACGACTCAAGCAGGAACAGTTTTTAATGGATAAATTTTCCGATTAAGAAACCTAATTCATTTACACACTTGGGCGCTTGGATGACCCAAAGGCTGACAAACTACACATACGAGGGTTTTTTCATGCTTAAAGGATTTCCCCACTGAAAGGAAGACAAAGGCAACAGTGAATTTCTCGATGTCAAGCAGTCACTACAAAACATAAGCTTTATCAATGGTTGGCCCAGTAAATAAGTTTGCTTACTGACTCACACAGCGCGTGAATCTGCTCGGAATGGTGTCGAAGTAGGCGCCAACCGCCCAGGTTCGTTACTGTTCTAAGACAATCTGGAATACGGTTGACGATCTTTGAACCAAGCCCCAACTTCCCTCCGAGATCACTTAAACAGGACTGAGATATCATCTCGTGCAGCGTTGTCTCGAAGGCGCCCTAAATATGTTCACACAATATCACTTGGAGCATCTTATAAACATGTATGTACCCCTCAGGGCACATACGTTCAATCGAGCTCTTTTTCTCACCTAGGTTTCTTTCTCTTTAAATTCACAGATTCGAAGCCTGAGCATATGAGTTCACGTTTTGTCACTAAGCTATAGTTAATCCGACATCCGTTGAAAAAACGAGAATATCCACTAAACAAAGTTCAAATTGAATGTGTTGAGCCGTATGCTTCTCTATCCAATCTAGAGAAAGACAGCTTGACAAAAAAGATTAAATGTGTCACCCGTGCTTGCATTCAGTATAGATCAGTTTTTAATTTGTAACGGGGAAGATCTCTAGCAAATTTATTTACGTTATGAATTCATGTATACTACGTGTGCGAAAATGACGTGTTGGTTGATGGGTGCCTTCGTCATTGGACAACTAACTCGCGTGAGCTACTCTGCAAAGAAATGGAAAATCCTGTAGATACGGCAAAAGTACCGACATGTGTTAAAAGCGCAAGGAATTGCGAAATCTAAGTATATTGATGCAAATATACAAGCCGACTTATTTGACCTATAATTGGCCCAAGATCTATAAACGCGCGAATTGCCCGGTTGTTTTATCATATTCAGCCCTTTCGGTGTGTCCCCTTATAACCTAGTCGCTAAGAAATATCGTCTATATGTATTAACTATATTTCGTTGACAAATTTATAGCAATTGCCATACGAAATAGCCATAAGACAAGTATGCTAGCTCTACGTGTTTCCCAGCTGATTTTGCAACGACTTCATAGCATGTTTTTTTCAACTCAGAAATATTTTGTAGTAAGGGAGCTTAGTACAAGGAGCTATGTTTCGCTAATACTAGAACGCATAATGTCGATCTGCATATAATTACTGTTTGATTATTAAATTATGAATTACAAAATTTACCTTGCGGCTCCTTCCAATCGCTCTCATGTCTTTGCCAGCTTACCACGAAGTTTATACGATGGCATAATGCTAGCCCCGCAAACGCTTTGGAAGTTGCTACTGCAGCTTCGCAGTCACACAGGCAATTTTCGCTTTGACTGTGCAGCTTCCGTATCTGATATGTTTTTCCTATACAATATATTCAGTCATCTCAATCAGTCATGTTTCTACTTACAGACTATCGCATGGTTAATGCTAAAGTGACTCCATGCCTATTTGATGCAAATGATCGTTAGGGTTTCGACGGAAGGTGGCGTAAAATGTTCGCAGACCAGTTATTACGGACAAGTTAACATACCCCGGCAGTACTCTGACACGACCAAACAAAATGATCGTTTTACATGTTTATCTTTACGTACTAAACAAGTACAAAATGGTCAAATTTATAAGCATTTTTAAGCATTAATTTAAGCATTGAAGGACGAAGAAATTTAGTTGAAGAATGCCGTTTTCTATTTCCTGCCGATTTTTAGGACAAAATAATCGCTACATAAATTAATAATAACGCACTTCTTTGGAATAGTCCAAATTACTGAAAAAAGCATTCATTCTTGAGAAGCTAAAATAAGCCTAACTTGTCCTGCATTTATGCCAATCGTAATTCCTCACCGACATGATGCTATCTTGCCTTGCTCCAAAGGATTGAAGCCTCATAACAATTGCACCAAACAGACCCTAGAAGACACGCACTACTTATAAAAAATGTGATTCAGAAGAGTCTCGGGCCATCAAACCCCAAATTCAATCATCATAAAGCCATGCAGAAAAGAGCAACGGTTCTTTTTTGAAAAATACATTTAGTATTAATACTGTCTAGTGACAATACATAAACGTAGTACAAAAATAACTGTAAATGATAGCGTTAGTTGTTTTCTCAAGCCTGAAAGCTAAACATCGTTCTAACGTGCTGCTCAGAACGCGTACATCGTTCACAAAACAACACTCACAACCGACAAATAGAACCCTATTTCTCCGTTATGTTCTTTTACCTTCTTTCGGTCTCTCTCATCCTTGTCAAGATCAACGACATGACTGCCCTGACAGTTCTCATCAGTTTTCTGCCGTTCCGAGATCGATTACCGGCATTAACCTATATTCACCTAGGGAATCATTGCGACGGGACGGATCAAGACGTGCGATGGATACTCAACGCAAAACTGGAACCTCCTTGTTTTGCTGAGCTTTATTTGACGATACCATCGTTAAAAACACATATAATTGACTTTATTAAACGCTAAACAAGCTTTTCCGAGTTGCTAAAATTGGCAGTGTTAGCGGGGCGCCAGCGTTCGGCCGGCGATAGGGACAATCCAGCGATCTGCCAGGCCTCGCACATGTCCTGGACGAAGCGGTCCACCATCTCCTCGTCGTGGAACGGCGTTGGTGCCAAGCGGAGTCGCTCCTCGCCTCGGGCCACAGTTGGATAGTTGATTGCCTACAAACGACACGCGAAACAGACTAAATACGGATATATGGATATGTATTGCTTACTCGTTACTGTAATCGAAAGGCATGATACGCAGCAAGTACGCCTGCAACGAATAAGCAATTTACATGAGCATATATATTGCTCATTCACTGCTGTGAACGAAAGACGTGATAAACTGCAGATACGCCTGCATTGAAGGAAGTTTGATAGCATGTTTGTGGCGCGCCAGGGTAAAATAAATGCAGAAGCTGACGGTGAACAGTTTCAGATTCGATGGCGATCGATTTGTTGGTGTGTCAATGTTTAGTTAATGTAAAAACGACTATTCGGTGGTGTTTGTATTGGCTATCGTTTATGCGGTGCATTTTTGTTGCGACAAAAACTCGACACTGTAAGAAGAATAAAGCGTAGAAATACACACTAGGTACCAGAAATTTTTTAGCTACACAACCATAACGTTAACGGGCGTATAATTTCCGCGAACAGCTACTACTCAACTAAATTTCCAGATTATATATGTATATATATATATGTAAAAGAATTTTCGAAATTGCCGAGACTAATGCATCTGTACAACTCTTATAATGCAACCTTCCCAGACAACTTAAACAACATCTCTAACTTTGCAAATCAGCTACAATACCTGAACGTAGTGGCCAAATTGCATCAACTCGTTGCTGACTTTCGTACACGCCGCCGGGTCTCCGACGTGCACCGGGATGATGTGAGACTCCGAATCGATGACGGGCAAACCGGCCGCTTTCAGCGCTCCCTTCATATAGGAAACCATCTCTTGATGGCGACGCCGCAGTAACCGACCCTCCGGCGAGCTCAGGACGGCGACCGACGCCCGAGCACCGCAGAGCACCGTAGGCGGCAGGGACGTCGTGAAGATGAATCCCGCCCCGTACGACCGTATGAAATCGACGAAGTTACTGGTCGATGTTACGTAGCCGCCGATATTACCGAAAGCTTTTCCTAGCGTACCCGAAATAACGTCCATCTTGTCGAGGATGCCGCGCGCCTCGGCAACGCCAGCGCCACGCTCGCCATACAACCCTACGGCATGCACTTCATCGACGAATGTCAGCGCCCCGTACTCATGGGCCAGATCACAGATTTGCTCCATCGGCGAGATGTCGCCCGTCATCGAGTGGACGCTTTCGAACACGACGACCTTCGGCGTCGACTTCGGCACGCGGCGGAGCAGTTCGCGCAAATGAGCAACGTCGTTATGGCGGAAAACGTGCTTTGGCGCGCCGCAGTTCCGGATGCCTTGGATCAGCGAGGCGTGGTTGCCGGCGTCGGAGAAGATATGGATACCGGGGACGAGTTTTCCTAGGGTGAAGAGCGTGGTGTCATTGGCGACGAAGCAAGACGTGAAAAGGAGGGCAGCCTGTTTGCTATGCAACTGCGCGAGATCCTTCTCGAGGTTCTCGTGCATGAGGGAGTTGCCGGAAATGTTCCGTGTGCCACCGGCGCCTGCTCCGTGGCTTTCCAGTGCTTGCCGCACAGCCTCCTTAACCTTCTCGTGGCGGGACATACCCAAGTAGTCGTTTGAACACCAAACGGTGATGGGCTTCGAGTCATCGCTCTCCGAGCTGTGCTCGGTGGCCTTGGGGAACTCTGCGGCAAGACGGTTGACCTTCTTGAATACGCGATAGGAGTGGTCCATCTTTTTCTTGGCGATCATCATGCTGAAGTGGCTCTCGTAACCGAACTGGGGTTTGCCCGCGGGTTCCTCTTCCGTCCATGGCCCCTCCGAGAATTCGACGGCGTCTGCGGTCGATACCGATTTGATGGCAGCTTTGTTGGCAGCGAGAAACGGACAGCGATTACAGCGACCCTCAACATCAACCGGGCAGTTGAACGATTGCTTCACGCTCGCCTGCTGGCTGCATGCCGATGCTGTGTTAACCGACCTTGCCAGATAGGGGCACTGGCGCTGGTACATGGCGATCAAGGGAGACGCGTACTTCTTTACGTACGACATCGTCAGACGGCTAACAAACGGGCACGACATTATGGCAAGGTTCCTCGCGTGCTTATCGTGGCTCACTTTTCTGTAATGCGAAACAAAAAAAGAATAATGTAATTTAGAAAAATAATAATATGACTTACGTTCTGTTTGTCCAGTTACGCCTACGGGGCATGCGAATGCTATCGTTAATTGTACCCCGGCTGGTTTGTCTTTACACCAGGGTTATAAAGTTAAACCAATTGTGCAGTTGCCTTATTATCGGTAGCAGCACTGTTACTGCACCGGGTGGATGCGTACGACTGTAATAACAACGCAAATCGAAGAAGGTGACATTTGTGACGCAGAGACAAGGCATATAATTAAACGTAAACGTTCGCGCAAGGCAAGCCGTCGCTCGAGGTTCTGAATTCGTCGCGGAAATGCTGCAACCGGCGAGCTGATGGAAAAAGCGTCACTCGTTCGCGTAGAAGCTGATTCGCTGAAAACGAAAATTTTATCGAGTGCAGCCCATGTCGTTTAAAAGTATACTGCAAAGTCCATTTTGTGTAGCTTTTCCTTTACCAATCAACTCCCCGCCCCCTCTATGGCCTTATGAGGATTCTTTATTTCTTCATGAACTTCCTCACACATTGGGACCTAGTAGATCTTCCGGATAAAACAGTTCGGACCTCTTCCATAGAAAAGGGGTACCACGCAGGTCCAATAGGTCGAAGAGAACGGCACCGACCGTTGCAGCCTTTTCTACGGGCAAGCAACTTCATAAAATCGAACGGCATCTGTCCATCTGGGCATACAACTATGGTCCCGTACGGGTTGTTCAAAAAGTTAACGTAAGTCTCATCGACGAACAGAAGCACACACAGGAAAGACACGCTTGTGCACGCGTGTGCACTTCGTTTGACAAACTTCGCGGGTACGGAACGCCTCATATGAACTCCTTAACCTCCTCACTAAGGTCACCAGCCCCAGACGACGAACGCGACATCGACGCGTTTGCCAAATGCACCCTTCAATAGGTGTATTAAAAAAACTAGCAATATTTCATCGCCTCGAAGCATAGGAGAGAATATTGAAATACGAAATAAAGCATTTCCGTCCTTAATTCTTCTACATTGTCCAGGGGATCAATGACATCCGCCACGAGATCCACGTAGCAGCGTTTGTGCAAACGCTGCCACCCGGGGAGAATGTGTCGATGCCATGAACGCAATCACTCCACGTTGGCTATGCGTATATAAATGAAGTCGATTCTCGACGCAAATCTGGCAGCTGTCCAGTTCAGCGTCCGGAGACCTTTACCGTTTACTTACAAGAGACGAACAGCTTTGGGGAACGCGCTATGTCACCATCGTGCTCTACCAACTCGGCGACACGCTAGCGAGGCTCACCTCACATCTGCGTACCGCGAATCGCCACATACAAATAGCCGCCAGTCATCGCAGCTTCAACCTTCGTTTATTCGAGCTCTTCCACGCACATTCACAACGATGACATGTGTACGCGCCCACAGAGAACCAACCAGCAGACGCTTCGCGCGAGACCACTTTCTCGAAATGTGTGATATAAACACATACACACATTTACAAACAAGGAAAAAAAAAAAAACAAAAAAAAAACAAACAAAATACAGACACCACCAGCACCAGCAGCAGGCCAAATCAAGGTACATCCACAACGTAACACGAAGGCGCGCAATCCGGACTAGATCATCTTCTTGTGCCTACCTTGACCGACGCGTGTAAACTAACTGATCACCGAGTCGGGGAGACGACAAAATCGCCGACAATTCACGGCAGAAGCCGGTTTCGGTGAAACGAGTCCGGGTGGACGTCGACGCGTCGGCGAGGGCAAAGCGCTGCCAGCTAAGGCGCAACGCGCCAGGCGACCAACGAAACATCATGGTAAAAAGGAAACCTGTCGTGGTTCTACGGCAGACGTCGGCGCGGCCGTAGAAAAGCGGCCCGCTGGTTGGCTGAATCGTTGCTGATTGGCGACACCCATTATCGATTAAAACTGGAATCGAACGCGGCAAAGAGAGCAGTTGACAGGCGGGCAAAACGGCTACAGAGATGGGGCGGCGACCACGCGATAATCTACGTAAAGCCGTGGTGCTAGGGCTACGGGGCTAGCTCGGTGGTAACGAAATACTGAAGACGGTCGAAGCAACGAAAGACCAGAATTGATTGGCACCACCATTGGAGCGGCCAAAGGCGAGGAACGATTGATTTGACATTGAACACTTGGTCAACCCGTTCTTAGGCAATCGCTGGGGGCGCCAGATTCTGTTGACGCTCAGGTCATCTTGCAACGTAGATTTGCACGTGCTCAAGGGTGACGTAGCAACGCGGGAAAGTCGGCAGAAGCCGGGGGTGCTATTGGCAGCCGGGACGACAGTTTTTGTATGTTTTCGTTAGCGTTTACCACCTTATCTGAAGATAGGCTCTTTGTTATATTCTTATAAACTGCTGTCTAATATTATTTCTGCTATGATTACAGCTGGTATTAACATGGGAGTACTGACCGGCGTCAAGTTTCTGGTTTAGACCGTTCTTGCCACCAAGACTGGTCGGCGTATTTGCGCCCCTTTCATCGTATGGAGAAGATTCCGCCGACCCCCCTGTTCTTCCGTGATTACCCGCACTTTCGAACGTCGAAGGTGTTTGGTTCAGTTTGGCGTGTTCAATTCTCGTTGAGAAACAGATACAAATTTTTTTAATCAACTGAAGAGTTGGTTCAACTGCATGGGAGTCCACCGCCCACGTAACGGTTGGAAAAAGAAATACAAATTTCATTTTTAAAATCTGGTTTTCTTTACAAACTTGAGTTCGCTTGAGCTCGGTATTAAAGTTTCATTTTTCTTAAAGAGGACCCGAAAAGTTCGAAGAACGGTCCAACAACTTATTTCTATTACGAATGTATTCTTATTATTTTTCTAGTTACCACCGTAGATCGTAATTTTAAAACTAAAAAATTTTTCGCCCGAAATTGTTTTCTTCTTTGCCACCCGTCAATTCACTACTCTGTCCAACATTATAGGAACCTTCCTTTTGTGCAGTGCCCAACTTTTACCACAACATTATGTAAACAATACAAATATGGATTGTGTAGCAGCGCTCAGCTTACACGTCGCTATGCCAATTCAAGCCGAGAAATCATATTCACCCTCTAGTACCTCTGGAAGCCTATCCAAATAAAATCCGCTAGGATGATGGACATTTTCGTTGCGAGCAAATATCCCCATAAGGCGTTTCTCCAATGGTATTGTTATCCAATGCTAGTCAAGCCAGTAACTATTTTTGCCTCAGTGTTGCAGCGGCAAGCGATAAACACAAACGGAACTAAATGCCTTCACCAAGATAAGCCAAGCCGTCAATATCTGACACTGTCTGTGGTTACAAAGAAAACAACCTTCCTTTGCGGCACATGGCCAAAGGGTCTCGCCAGTAAATGGCTGATGTTTTTGACTGCATACACACAATTTTGAGGAAAAACGCAAATTTAAAAAATATTCTGCAAATTCGAGATATGTGCCAAACCTTAATTTATGCTGATGATGAGCGATAATTTTCACATGGCTTTTCATTGAGTCGACTTCCGCCAGAATGTTCCATCCTGGCGGTTAACGCTTTGATTCGCGTGTTCCCATCGGGACTCGAACCAATGGATCCAGTCGTAGTAAGTGTGAACGGAAATAAATTTCATTTTTTATCGCCCGACTTACACCTCGTTAGGCTGCCGTGCGCAGTTATGTCATGTACTACTTGCCGCTGTTTGGCGCAAAAACCGGTTCATTTACGATAGTCAAAGCAAACAACTTCGGAAAGGCGACAGCTCTATCTTATGCATTGAATCCACGGGATAGACGACGCCAAGGCCAAGTCGAATTAATTAATCACGATAATAAGCAAGTGATGTGGCAATACGGCGTTAAGACTCATAGTACACACAACACGGCTTCGGGGAGGTCTGCCTTAACCAATCCTTCCTGTCCTTTCGTCACTCATCAACGAGCAGCTTCAGAAATAGGAATAAGCGTTTTGTATTGACTGAGCCAAGACGCTGCTTGACACTGGAATTGCATACTTAGCGTAAATAAAATAGCGTTGTTGAAAAACGTGTAATTCACTATTTAACAATGGAAAAGATGATAATAGTTAAATGAAAATTAACGATATTATTAATATTATTTTTATTATTACGCCAGTGGTATATTATTATCTTAAGGAATGCTTTGAGTTCATAAAAAGGAAGTATGTTAAGCTTATTCTAAAAAAATGTGCAAACAGGTAGCGTCCTCTTAAAGGTGTCCACATCACCACACTCCCAAGGATAATTTCCCTAAACCCCTAAACTCGAAACGCTTCCGCATCTACCTACGCCTGTTCTTAGTATCTTAATAAATTTTCTGATACACCTAATGTAGTTAGGTGCGTATCACTAACTACCAGGCAATATAAACTGCGCAGGGTGGTGTAAACACTAAACACCTTTTTTGCCGATCTGTTGCTAAGAGAATTTTTAAGACGATAGCCAGCAGAATGCAGATCCGTAGCGTGTGTCTCTGTAGCGGCCGCTCTGTGACTGGCCATTTATGGTAGCAACTTCTAATGCTGCTGGAACGTTAAGTGGAAAATTTCACAAGGCAGCATATCAGCTGTATGGTATCTACGTTCGACTACAAAAACGCCGAGCCACGCTTATTTGGTACTCATCAAAACCGCAGCGCAAATGTGAACCGGCTGTTCGTACTCGTAGGTCATGCGCCTATCTACATAGGAGCAAACCTTTATTCGTGATGAAAAGGCTGCGTCTTGGAAGATAGACCACTCTACCTACATTCGATTATCGATACCATCATATAGCTTTACCTATACCGCATGCCTTAATCTATTCGGCTTGCCCAAAACCAAACTCCAAAGAGGAGTAGCGATAGAACAATGTTTTTTGCCTCATCTAAAATTTCACTATTGAAGTTCACTAGAAACTCGGTAGGGAAATGAGGCGAGCAGCTTTCTTCCAAGGAGATGTCGATGCCAAAGCAATATCAAATCTACCGCTTGAAACCAGAAGTTTACTCAAATTTGTTCTATGTTGGTAGACCACACACTTAAAAAAGTGCATTGAATTGGTAACGCGTTTTCCACATACAACCACATATTTCATTCCATAAGAGTGCCTGACAACAAAAAATTATGTTAGAATATTCGCATCTTTCACCTGTACGTGGATATCGTCAAGGTCGACGACTGCCTTTGGTGGTTCGCTTTCATAAAAACGAGGAAAAATTCCACGATCTTTTCCTGATAACTTGTTTGGGAGCGGACAGCACGATTGCGGCAACAACTTTTGCCAGTCATTGTATCGGCTGTTTACTTTTCTATTTCGAAAAGCGCGCGATATTTTCTTCTGCCAATAAAGCTCAATGGTATCAATATTCCATGGACACCGCGAGCGAATAAAATCCCAAATAAATCGGCTTCGAATTCATGCAAACACGACGTCAACATCAACATCACAACAAAGCGGTGAAAATAACATATCATTAGGTTTCTTCCTCTATACATATATGTACAGAAGTTGTGCACTGCTGATGTGATGTGACAATTGCAGAATACCTGGGGCATCTTCTCGATCAACATTATTCTTGATATCGGGTACGCCTTCGCGGAGTGACATCAAATCATATGACGCAATAATGAGGAGAAACCAACGATAACGTAACAATGGCGAGATGGCCGGTGAATGTCGCTTCAGGCTTTCGTCGTAAGGGGGGGGAGCACGACAAGGGTTACGTCAATGCAAGCGATAGTCTCGCAATACTCAATCTCGCCGTATCAGTGAAGGCTGTTGCATCGACACTAATGTGCAACAATTCTTCGGCGGCAGACAGCTAGAGGCCTTGCAGTACTTCTGTATACGATTGTGCCAGCCACCTGTCTAGACAGTTTCAATAAATGAAACGATGAAGCACATGCGGAAGATTTAAATCGTCAGAAGGTTAAATTGAGGAAATGCACATTCGATTACGATATTCGGAAATATGCATATCCGCACATTTAGAGCTCCCTTGCTACCAGAAGAACGTTGCGAATAGCTCAAAATGGCGTCGGTTCTTCTGCGGTGTGCAACGAATTGCTCTTTGCTATGCAGAAAAGCAATGAAAAAAATATTTTTAGGGCTAACCTTCAGCCAACATTGAGCGTCCATGGTAGAACTTTTTTGCATTATTTCGTAAGACAAAAAGTAGAATGAAGTGTGGAGAAATACCAAGTGAAAAACAACCACCGTTTAACCTTGCACCTGTTGTGTCTTCACCCTTCGCAAAAGCTAATTGAAAAGCCAATTTTTTCAATCATTCTTTCGCTCAAGCACTGCTCAGAGAACGAAATATGCTGTGGCACAGACATGAAAAAATACAGCTCCGTGTTGTGCAAATTCCGGCGATCGATTGCTACCGGCTCCGCTATTCTGCAGAGTGACTCCCAATTAGCAAGGGATTATTCGGGACCAACTTAAGAAATGTCTTCGCATCGCGATTCGAGCAGACACGAGAATGAGTCTATCTGGTGTGCACCCAGACAGCTGTGATCTGTAGATGATGCGATTTGTTCTGATAAAATGTCATTAATATACTGGTCCAGTGGAGTTCCTTCACATTTAGAAGCAGCGACAAAAATCCAAATCATCTTCTAATATATAAACGTGTCCGAGTTAAACAAAACGTACTCAGTATTTCTGACTCACGAGTTTTTAGATTTAGCCGTGCAAACTAGCATGTTTGGTTGAATCCGGATTGCTCAACTGCCCGTAAGGTTTATCCAGGATTACCTACAACTTTGGACTATGGAACTCCTGCAATGAATAAAAAACATAGAATAGCCCTTGACTAGGTGCCTTGGTGAACTAATGCCACACCTATCTTAGATGCGCTTATAACCAGTTCAGCTACCTAAAAAGGTAATACGCGACAGGTTAGCGGAAATTCCGGTCGGAAAAACGCCTGAAAGTCTGATAGGGGCACAATTACCGGTCGTGTGCCAGAAGGAGCCCTTTCCTGCGGGCGTCGACGACCCAGCAACCGGACGAACCGTCACTTTTTGTTCTCGTTTTTTTGCTGCATCAGACCCACTACGATGAGTTGGCAAGAAGTAGCCTTGACCGCAACCGGTAATAGCCACGCCGCCTCCTTTGGGTTATTCGTTCCAAGAAGCACCCGGCCGGTCTTTCTCTTACTTGCCGGCAGCATCAGATAAGTAGATATCCCGTTCCGTTTTATACTGCAAAAGGTAGTATGTACATAGGTCAACGACAGAACAAAAACAAATTTGTAAAGTAAAGTTGTTTGTTAACGCTTTGTTTTGGTTTATGTAAGCAGGTATAATAAATTCGTAATTAGGCGTAGCAATACCAGTGTAATTCCTGATAATTGTACCTTGCGGAACCGCACCGCAATCGTTAACACAACGGGGTGAAGATTCCTACGGGCTTTATCCCACGGACAAAACTCCTTTGCAAAGTTGATCTGATATTACGGCTAACTCTTATATCTCTGAATTCTTCAGCCTATCTACCTGTTGCTATCTGTTACGAACCGTGGACAGAGCAGACATGAATTGGCGGGCATTTCCGCTACGTGTCAGACTTAAACAAGCTTAGCACGGACAACCAACGAAAACACTTTGCACCTGGGTCGCAGGCATATCCCAAAAACGCACGTTGCAAGTGTATAATGTAAAGAACCGGTTGATCATCGTCGAATTCAATGCATGAAGACAATGGCTATTCCGAAGCGAACCATAATGCCTTGAAGTAAGCCATGCCGCATGGTGCTGACTAGCAGTTTCACCAGATAGGCCTAAGCATCGCCATCCACTAGGAGAGCGCCCGTTTAGAATGTGATCGCTCACGCCGAAGTCACACTCGCACCCCACAGCGCGCGTTGACTGCGTACCCAACATCTGTGGTCGGCATATTGGTGAAGAGGGGGCGGCCTTTGTGACAGCTCGTAACTAATTGACACCAATGGGTCGGTATAGCTGCATAATCAAGTGTGCTTGCACCCGAAGCATCTGGAAAGAAAACGTTGCGTAACAGCTTCTCTTTGTCAAGCAAAATCTTTCTCTTTCTCAATATTACGGCAAGGTAAGCGGACGCAATATTGATTAAGGCTGGCGTCTATCTTAGATGAAAACATTTCCGTCATGAGTTGGCCTAAACGGTTTTTTGTGATTTCGCAACACTAGTTGTTGTGGCACCCAAACGCGTCATTCTGATAAAACGCAGGATAAGATTATAGTGGGCAACAATGAGCGTCGTCCCATCAGGGTGGGAACTGCAGGCTTCGTAAAAATTAACCGATCCGTAGCAGCGTGACCATCCTGGCCCACGTAGATGCCACATATTCACCACGCGAATGACGGAGTAGCCGGCAATTGAACACTTTTGCCACGAACCTCACTCCGTTTTGTAACCCGGAACTCTGATCAGATCGGGTAGGTCAGGTCAGAGATTTCGCACTGATTCCCTGTCTTCGATATACAGGTACGTGCAGACTGACACAAATTAATAACACCGGTAGTCTTCTACATTAAACAGGTTTAACCATCATCGTCCGAATGGTACGAACGTCAAACGAAGCTCTTTCACGGCGGAACGTTCACACGAATTCTAGTACTGTTACAGTATCACTGGCTGAGAAACAAATATTCCTCAAGGGCATACTGCTTTAACAACTTTTCAATCCTTTGCTCCTAGTATGGTAGTTATTAGGGTAAAATCTCAAGCCCACGAATAGCACCTTTTAAGTTTCTCCCGCCACACACACACACACACATATTCTTTGCGCATCTAACTGTAAGTGCATTAGCGAAAGCGAACACTAATTTCGGTCGTTGATGTTACCCTACTACTAGACTGCTACTAGACTTTCACAAACACGTCCTCCTGATCGACCTCTTCGACTTCCTACCGTTTGACCTGCACAAGCTACCCAACATTATGGATGCATATTTTCAGCTCTGCAGGCCCACAAAGTCGTCGTAATTATTTGCGCGTGCCTACATATTCGAGAGCTCCAGCCTATGCGACGTGAGCTTTAGCGGCACGCACATAACATTGAAAGAACGTAACAAAGGCACGACTTTCATCAGCCAGAAGCATGTCCGCCAATAGCGGGCATCACGCATTAAGCATGTGTGCCACGTGCTGCGCTTGCAAAGAGTTTGTTATCAGAGAGTCTTATTCCGGAAGACGGCATTGCTATACGAGGCGCGCTCATCAGCTCTATTAATGCTTCTATGACCGTATCGCAGCATTAGGTTTCACGCCACCGTCACATGGAACGTTTGGTTCAAAGTCGGAAAACGGAATACTAGCTGAGGCGAATCTTCGGTTAGGCTACTTGGGTCCCGCAGGGAAACTGTCATTGACCAAAGTATTCTACAGTCGACAAGCAGATCGCGCGGCAAGAATATCTCTGCGGTGCACAAAGACAATACGACTCGATTTGTCTCTGCAAAATCCCCCAGAGAATCACTACAACCCAGCCTATCGGTTATGCGTGAAAAGGACGCGCATTCCTTACTCAGCTAGCCAGCTTCCCCTAAAAGCTCCTGCGCGCGTTCTCACCCGATTAACAGATGACAGGAAGACGCGTTTCGAACACTGAGCCGAGCACATGGGATGGCCAAAGGGGCGCCAGCAACACCAAAGGAGTATCGACTGTGCGTGAAGATGTGCGCCACAAACAGATATTCAACCAGTTTAACGCGCGCTCAGCCGGGCCTCACTCCTCCGAATTTGACAGTTTCTCGGGCCCCCTCTCAGTAACTGTTGTAAATTCGACACAGAGATCCCACTCGAGGACAAGAAGGAGACAAGTTCATTCGAATATCAAGCTGGATTGCCACTTACTGAGGGGCAACGGATCGAGCCAATGGTATTGCTTGCGCGTCACGGATGGCACCGAATTGCACACGAATGCGGTAGTTCTTATGCGTCCAGGGTCACTAACCTTTTTCTCAGAAGCAGAACAGCCCGGCGGTTGTCCTCCGGTCAGATCGCCAGACGTCTGCTGTGCATGCTAAAGAGGTCGTACGCGGTCCATGCTTTTGAGAATATGAGCAAGGGCAAAGCCAGAAGGCGCTGCAAACACCCGTCGTCTGCTACGATTCGTAAGCGGCAAACAAGGAAGATCACTTGTTGAGTATAGGAGAACCCCAGAGACGAACTTCGAGAAAACAGTTTCAATATATATCCACGCACTTATTTTTGGGGTAAATTTAGTTGTTTGTTTTCGGTGTTTTTGCGTTGGCAGAGCTTCATATATGTGTTGATTAAGAATTTCATGGATTCAGGGAGTTCCGCGAATTGTCTCTTCGGAAGAGTCGGCAGAAATCTGGGCATCTGAAGCTCTTAGGGTTGTTTTTCTGCACTGCAATTTACTTCAGGCTCCACCTTCGTAGGTGGGGCTCACTCGTAATTCCCCCGTTAACTACCGATTTGACCACTACAATTAACAGTGCCGTAAGGGAAGAAGATAATAATGATAATAATAATCGACGTTGTATTTAAACCCAGCTTGGATTTCGTTCTTAATTCATATGTCGTTTAATCAGGCTTGTTATCCCATTAACCGTAGGCATTTGTCAACGTAATTTTATACGAATTTTGAGAACGGTGAAGATCATGCTGACTACGAAAGCCTTGCCCGGATCTACGGACGAATTTCCACTCCGTCGTACTTAGAGACTTTTCTAAAGTGGTCGTAGTCACCATTTATTATTATTATTATTATTATTATTATTATTATTATTATTATTATTATTATTATTATTATTATTATTGACATAACGTTGCCTATGTCAATGAATTCCAGTAACTAGGACTACTAGTAGCAACTACTACTATTAACAACGTGTTCTCGTCTTACACCGTGCCAACTTGAAACAGACTCGTGTATCTACTTGACGAAACGCGTTCATTATTTAAGAACTAAGAGCCGCTTCGGTCTCCCTGCGGCTTCCGTCCACAACGAGGTGCTGTTGTTCGAAAAAATCCGCAGATATTTATTTTGGTCTCCTAACGACTTGAGAAATAAACGATGACCCGTGAAGGGGTTCAAATCGACCGAGCCGACGCATTATGGTGGAATCAGCTGTGCACGGACTTCATCACAAACGGTCATATCTGGGGGAGATACCATGCGGTGGAATGTGCCCACGTCACCTCGCAGGCCTTACTAACGAGCCTAGATTAACGCAGCCAAGAAATCCATAGCACTCAGAATAAGGACGTGCTTGGTCGTGCTCCATTGTGGTCGAAGCCGATTGTCAGCTAGTCCTCACAATCTCCTCAGTTTTCTTTTAGTTATATATACACTTGTTGTACTACGCGATGAACTTGTTTAATAATGGGTGATGATGGTGATTAGTATTTTTATTAGCGAGCCTTCACAGAGGCAACGTTAATTATTTGCTCAGTGAGAGATTCATTGCATATTCTATTTATTGGGAAAGACCTCAATAAAGCTAGCTTGAATAACAATCACAAATATCCGCCTGTTACTCGAGAAATTTTTGAGGGTGGATTATTTATACTCAGATCATTGATCTATATTTTTCAATATATATACGTGCACCTACGCGTCTCCTCCAGTTGCAAGGCGCATACGAATGCACCAAGCCACCGAGCTCGACCAGATCATTGATCTATAAAATATTAGCACGCCCAGCTAATGCCAGGCACGCACCTCTCAGTGCATATGCGTAGTTATGTCATGTCGAAACTGTCAAGCTCTATCGTTACGCTCCCTGGGTAGCGTTCGAAAAAACACGGTTATATATATATATTCAAAATCACATCTAAAAGGAGACAAACGACTGGTAATAAATAAGTAAAGAATGCCATGCAATACGGTTATAAACCCTGGATATGCTAATAAAAAAATTAAGTTTATATATTGCTCTTAGTACATTACATATTTATTAGTACTTACAGTTAATAATCAATTATAGGTCAGAGCCTCCTTGCAGGAATGGACGAGGGCTCTTTGCTTTGTGATACGGTTATTCGCCGTTTGTCCCTGGTTCCGTTTCTATGTCAGCCGTTTTGACATACCTTTCCATGAAACAAACCCTCCTTCGAATAGACATTCCTCGTTCGATACCCTCGTCAGATAAGTTTCGCAATATATCTCAAACCAAGGACTTTTTGCAAACAGCTCGGGAGATCCGCCGACTGTTAGCGAACTTGCCAACACTCGTAGAAAATTAGACGCAGTTTTGAACTAACTGTTTTAAACGAAATGCTGAAGGTCTTCGGTTAACGCATGTACACCGAAATTCGGCCTTTATAAGTTCCCAAGAAAAACAATATGCGCCACGGCGCGTGCAAACCACAGAACTGATTTGTTCAGCTGAAAATCCGAGCACAGATTGTAGATGTAGTGAAGGCATAAACTAAGAAGTCTAATCATAATGGTATATATATATATATATATATATATATATATATA
>MNPL01003256.1:0-20079 GCA_002081605.1 Tropilaelaps mercedesae
TATATATATATATATATATATATATATATATATCGCACTCTATGTAGAAGCAGCTATAAATAATAAAAATTAAAACTGTGCATTCCTGCTAAAATACGTTAAGCTTTGACCACATCTAGCGCACATCCCCCGTATAGATCTGGATTGGGTCCAACCTGCACCTTTTCTGACTGATCATGAACAAAAATTCTCTGAAAAGTCGGAATTTCACGACACTCGAGGAACATTAATCGAGCAATCCGGTTCCAACCACTGTGGTTAGGAATGAGCACTCTTAATGGCAACTGTGTATCCAATATTTACATCGAATCTGAAACAGAACACACGGCAACGACCAATGTTGGGTATAACGTTACGATTCTGAATAGTCGCTTTCTTTATTTTGTTGCTGCTGGCGTTCATTGTGATGTTGTTTTCTGTCAGTTCTGCAGTTTTGTTGTCTCTCTGGCTGTTCTCGCTGTGGTAGATCATACTCTTCATACGTTATCAAGCGTTCACCATCAACATTACTTCAGTTTCTTTTTTCTGTTAGTGTATGTAACTGTTGGTACCTGTTGAGCGGATTGCCTGCGGCTCTAACGAGTCCACAGCGGCATTTCAGCCTTATTCATTCCCTACATACATCCATATGTACGATGTACTCGCCTACTACAATAGAACCTTTTCTTTCTCTTAGTTTTTCTTGTGTCTCTCTCTTCCTTCTGAGATTCCGCGCTTTTTATTCTCGCCTCCTGCGCATAATAGATTTAGTGGTAATAATGGTAATCGTAGTAATAAGAATCAGAATAATAGTAGTTAGCCTCCATCATCGTACGAGTCGTAGCTACTGGGTTGTTCCTTAGACATTTTCGCGTTCATTTGCAACATCATTGTTCTCTGTATTATTATTATTATTAGTATTATTATTATTATTATTATTATTATTACTATTACTATTATTATTATTATTATTATTATTATCGTTACCGCGCGCGTCATCGCTCAATCTCTCCATCGGATTTATTTTGCTCGCAATGCTGTCTAGAAGAATGCTCATTTTTACTTATTTGTCTATTTATTTTTAGCCTGGGCTATTTTCACCTACGCGGTGTTGGATTTTGGAGTTAGCTTGCTTTCTTCACTGCTTTAGAACAAACAGGATGATGCCTTGAAACGATAGTAGATGTGGTTCGAAAAATTGCCAAAATCGTGGATGTCATGGGCCATTTTGTCTGGTCAACCTACTGGTTTTTATCTTCTTTTTTCAGCCGGATAATCAGCCAGATTCTACATGCATGCACCACAGGTATCTAGAGTCAATAGTAACATCTCATTGGTAACCCCGATCTTAAGCAAGTTGTTTTCTTTCAATTATATAATTATTTTTATTATTACTATAGTCACTATTAATATTATTATTATTATTATTCTTAGTATTATCTGCTCGTTATTTCTATTATTTCGTCGTCTTCATCGTTCTTTCTCTCTCTTCGCTTGTTTTCTCTCTCTCTTTCTATACCCCTCTTTATCTTCATATATATTTATATACACAATTATTTTTTGCCTGCTAGGATCACTAATATGCAAGCGGTCCCGACCGACGTCAAACCTGAAACACAAGTCCCTACGGTCGCTCATTGGCTCTGGCTCATGCGTACGAGTTTCTGCGTCTTGTCCAGCGCCTTTGTCTGTGCATGTCTCTGGCGTGCCTCACCTTAAAAAGCCGGAAGGCAATAGAGAATCACTCGATTCTCCAATTGGCCAATTGCAAAACTAGAGCGATACTTAATCCCCTTTTGCAGGATGGGCAGAACTACGATCAGGTCCTGAGTATAAATCTGCGCCGCGCAGCATTGCCGCTTGATTAGGCCCAATGCGTCCACCACCAATAGGTCGGTGAACTCATGGACGTGTTGTCCATGCTTCCAGTGCTAATCGTATTGTCTATAATAGTAATAATAATAATAATAATGTAATCGACTATATACATGGTTTATTAGTTGGAAATGACTCCCATAGCATCAGCCAAGGGAGAACAGGTTTCCACGTTAGTGTCGCGTCGGTCGGGACTTCGCCCTTGCGACAAGCTGGCCTCAGAAGTCGGGTCCATTCGATATTCGGTAGTTTGGCATCCATCGCTAGGCTCTAGGCAACACACGACGCGAAATATAATCAATATTTGTCATTTATTCGTATCCGTTTCTCTCCCTCCCTCTCTCTCTCTCTCTCTATATATATATATATATATATATTTATATATATGTATATAGTGTTGCCCACTCGACAACCCGCTACCGTGGCGGACTTCGTTGGGTAGATTGTTAGGTGTTCTATAACACCATACATCGGCAATGATTGGCCCAAAAGTCGACCGCACTGACTTGAGTATCGCCCGCTTGTGCCATATGTAGAGAAACGTAGCGTTCAACATGGCGTTTAGTTTTCAAATCGTTATCAGGGGACTTGTACTTAGAGCCATTATACCATAATGACCCTTTTCTCCCCGTTAAATGACTCGATCGCTAGATCGATTCAGATTATGGTCACGGCAATGCTTTTGGGTGGGTACGTCAGTAATAGGTGTTGCTAACGGAGACCACGACGGCCCATATCTTCACTCACCCATACACACACATGCATGCAAACACAGTCTCACACAGACACACAAATACACGCTCTGGGATTATTATGGTTGTGCGGACGGGAGAAGGACAAACTCCGCAGGAATCTGACCAGTTCAGTAGTTGAGGGCAATAAACGCCGTGCTATATCGTAGAAACCTTTTTGTTAGCTAGAGCGGCTTTTGGCTCTACCGTTGCGATATTAATTGACTTTTACCAGTTAACCCGTTTTTCCTTGTTCAGCGGAAGAGAAGACTTGTCGCATAGACAATCTCTGATACATAGTAGAATCGACAAGCTGTAAGCCATTAAGAGGAGGATAATGTGGATTAATATTTAACAGTAGATGGCATTGTATCAATTAGAATAGTGACAGAAGCGGAAATAATAGCATGAAACGGCTGTTCCCTAAAGGCAGTATTGATGTGCTTTTCAATGTCAGCAGTAATGCTGTTTTATACACTATCCATGTTTTTCAGCATTTTTCGCGCGTCACTTAGTACACCCGTCCACTGTGATGTTTGAGTATAAAAGATAGTTCACTCTATGTATTGTAACGGTGACGTCAAGATGTTAACAGTGGTTATTAATCGATGATGGCAGAGATCAAATTTTGCTCCTATATATTCATTCCGGAGGTGATCTATACTGGATGTGGATATCTCGTAATATATATTAATGAGTGTATTCACGCTAACTACATGTCAGCACGCTAAATATAATAATAATAATAATAATAATAATAATAATAATAATAATAATATAAATAATACTACAGTTCAGATATTAACAGAAATTTTCGTTCATCTACGATCCGTCAGTATCTCAATAGTGGGATGAAACCTGACTGTTTACTTGAGATGTGATTATTCGAAAAATAACAAATGCAACAATTTCGTCGAATCATTATCGTAATTCTTCTCGCAGAAATGAACACAATCGGGGAAAGACAGAAGTGTATGGATTGGATACACTGACTGATTTTCCGAAGCCGTATTAGACTATATCATGTTTGCTTGTTGTTAATATCAACGTATGCGGTGCGCATCAACATAAAATTTTCATCCGCTTTCATCATTATTGTGCAGTGCCTATGTTCCTATTTCAGATAATTAATTGTATGATAGGTAAAAACTTGAGTGAATAAAATTTTAGTTTTGTTGATAGTCAAAAAAAGAAATTATTTGAAGTGAATCAAAGGCGACTTTAGTCGAGGGACTAAGTTTCCTTAAATAGAACAGTCTGTGGTGCCCATAAGTCGCTGTGGTATGAAGTCGTAAATACCAACGCATTATAGGTATAAAGTTACTCGGAATCGACGTTCTTGGCAACGAGCAATGATTCGATCATTTTATTTTTTTGTTATCTATAGGGGACTTAAAAATTACTTCATAGTGTCAACATCTTTAGATAGGGCAGTAATACATTTTAATGTATCCTTTGGACGCCAATATACATATATATATCTATATATATATATATATGTATATACATATATATGTGTGTGTGTGTGCAGGTGCCCAGGTCTTCGACAACATACATTATTTTATTTTTCTAACTCTTAAACTGGTACTACTGAACATAACACACTTCAATATCCTCGTCGTCTTCATATCTTTCTCGCGTTTACGTAAAAATTGTATACAGATATCCAACTGACAGATATCCTTTTCCCCTTCACATCACCATGACCAGTGAAATGTGCCAACATTTATCCTACACTGTTAACATGTGTTTACCACTTACTACGAAGTAAATAACACGCCATTAGTTCGTCGGTAGAATATATATATATATATATAGACATATATATGTATCATATTGTGACATCCCAACCCTCGCTGACACTATATTCCAAATCATTTTTGTGTAGATTTCTTGTTTGACCTCGTCGCCTTATTCGAGAATACGATCTTCAGTAACCTCCATTACCACGCTCTTACCATCTCAATGTTTGTCCCGCATTTGCATTCAATTGCTAGTGGTGGATTTATGTCTGGGCATATAGGTGGATGAAAATTTATGTGTGACTGTGCGCGCTTGTGCTTCTTCGAGTGTGTGTAAGTTTGAATGGCAGATGCTTCGCTAGCTATGTCCCAGCGAGTGCGATTAGCAATACCATCACAAAAGCATATATAGAACTCTTTTTAGTGAAGAGTTGAGAACGGTTCAGCTATACCACGTCTTAGCAGTCGTCTAACGGCTTTCAATTTCTACTGCCTATTAGAACGCTCTTCCTTCTTCCTAGAACCTACCTGAAAACTTGGTTTTCTACATTATTGTCACGGCCGTTTTTACCGGTCTTGCAAAGGCAGACCATTTTGTAAACCTGCTGCGCGGTGTCGCCTGACTATGGCGTAATCAATGTTATTTATGCCATTCGGATGTCCATTGTGCATGAATGTGTTAACCCTATGTTGAGTTTATGATTTACAAGTAATGTCTGTGTATTTGTGCCTGTACTTGTGTTGCCTATATGTGTGTATGTGTGCCTGAGATAACACGGCTCTTTATATTTCTGTCTATCTCCCTACTATTGACAATGAAATTGAAAAATATCAGCATTTACGCCGTTAATGCCGTCGATTCCGGCCTTTTCATTATTCCATTGTTTGTTAGTCCAATGAAGTAAACTCGTAGGGGGCGTTCTTCTGCTTTGTTCAGCTTCGCTATTTTTTATTCTATGACCATTAAATTATCTATTTCTGATGTTTTGGGTTTCATTTGGTGTCCATTGGTCCCCGACCGAGAGTAGCTTTCTTTATTAGCGGTGACCTTATTTCATAGTCAGACCCGGATCGACCTGTGCCAGATACATGAATGTATTCATATGAGAAACAATGACATCTGTTGTTGTCTCTTAAGCTAAATAACTGGCTGATTGAATTTGCTTATGGTTCGACTGGGTTGGCCTCAAGCGCATCTCTCAAGGTTTTGCCAGGGATATTCACGTTGGATCGGTGCCTAAGTGAGTTCGATGACAGCTCAGATTAATTTGACGACGAGGGACCAGGTGCTAGCGAATTTGATTCCTTTCGAAGGACCTTTCTGAAGACAAAAAAGTCCGCCAATACAGCCGCAACATTTATGCAGAAACACAATATTCGCCCGGTCTGCTTCACCACCGCCAGGATGGTACCAATATGTAAGCAGTTGAGATGGAAAATTAGATATAAATTGAAGTCTTTAGTGACATCAATTATCGCCTTGTCCTTAATCGTTAAGCTTTGCCGAAGCCTCTTTAGACTGTCGGCATTCGCTATTGTGGGAATAAATGAAGGCTCGGAAACCTTACCAGCTCTTTCTCTCGGCCTTCAATCGGACTGCGTTTTTCAGTCACATGTTTCAACACCATTACTAAATCATCTTCTGCTCACGTCACAGTGTCAATTTGGGCTTTATGCTCCACATTTAACAGACCCCTCTGACTTATCATGACCCCTGTAGCTCTTATGTTTTCGCCGAACAGGATTTGTGTCCGGCACAAGTAATCATGCTTTACCTCATTGTTTTTACGACTAACGTTGTTTCATCATTTTTACCTTACCAATATTAGTTATCGCGTACACATCATTACAATATTTCAGTTGGCTTTATTGGCGTACGAGCTTGAAGTGATTTCCAGCCGTATTTACATGCCGTATCATCACTTGTTTGCTTTATTATTTTTTCATCATTTGTTTTCGTCCGCTAGTTGTGGTAGTTGTTGTTGCGTTGCGTTCCATTCTCCCTTCATGTACATGCATACACAATCCGTCTTTCTCCGTTTCTTCATGTTTTCCTCTTTCAATCGTTAATAATATTATCGTGTGTTCAACACGCTGTATGTAGAACATATCGACTGCCCCGCAAAACTTTGGATGATTTTTTCATACCCGCTCAATCGGTTTTGTTTCAGTTCGTCAGCCGATCTAACTCAGCAGTGCTTCGGCCTATATCAACTTGTTTAGAGAGACCTTTTCACCTCCATGTGTTGCCCATGTTTTGCGCTCTATGTCGGCCTAAACTTATCATTAATTTCCCTCTTGGCTTCGCTATATATCTTTATCCTCTACATATTATCTACTAAAGCTTTGTACAAGGTTGGTTGTCGAATATCTTAATGACCACTATTTTTCTCATTATAGTATCTCTCTCTCTCTCTCTCTCTCTATATATATATATATATTTATATATATATATATTACTGAATATTAATTGTTTCCTCGACTTTTTCACTCCACGATAGCAATGGGTTTTTTGGGCGGTGGTAATAATAATAATTAAAATAATAACTATTATTATACTAGTCCGTGGTGTATATTCTACAGGTTCCAGAGATGAGCTACAGTGGTAGAGCAGCGTTGAGATCACCCGTCAGACTGAGCTTGATCCGTGGCGAGGTTTATTGCGCCGCTCGCCCTTTCGAATCTCATTCAGCATTCAGGGGCCACATCTGGTCTTTGCCACCATAAAATCTGCCCAAACCGTGGCATCTACGCAAACCATGGTCGGGTGTAGAATGGCGCGGTAACCTCAACAAGGCTAAATGCAGCTACAAAGAGATGTATACACGTTTTGTGACAACGATGCGTGTCCGCCGCCTTGAGCTCCTCAATCTGACCGCCGGCCACTCCGAAGTCTTGGTAAATCTTCATTACAATTAAGGTGGGAGTCTAAATAGCGCCGTTTGATTCCTCCAGATAGTTGGCTCAGGTAGGGCCTCTTCGTAGGACACACAATGATAGACGTTTATATATCGTTCCATTGTGATCGACCGTCTCTAGCGTTCTCTGGCGGTAGTTATCTCTGGCTGGTCACGTCAGCCTCCGATTATCGGTAGGCTATGGGCCTCGTCACATTTCTATCCTACCAGAGAATAGACCTCGTCCATCCTTTATTCCTGTACTCAGTTTTTTCTACGTTTTCCTCTTAGCTAATGGGTGTAAAGGACACAGTCTCTATGGCATGATTACGAAGATCGAGGTTTCTACGCCCACCCTTAACAGCTTTGGTCGGATTGCAAAGAAGTGTAAGCCTATGGGCATGTCTATGGGCTATCAGCGTACGACATCGAGAAGCAGCTTTGCCGCATGAAGATGCAAGACTGATATGAAGATGCTAAAGGATAGGCGAAATAGCTATCTCAAAGCCGCCGAATGAATAAATCCTTCTGCGAAGGAGACTAGTAATGATTGAATACGAATAAGATGATAGTAAAAGCTTAGACTGACGAACTTCGTCGTCGCGCTGTGGCCAGCTCACGGTTGCAAAGATCTGACTCAACGCGACAACTGTACGAATAGCACGAATCATTGAAAAACTATTTGTATTACATATCGAAGATGCGTCTCGAAGTGGACACTCGATGCGATTAGAGTGATAGACTAACTTATTTGGAGCTTGCCGTTAGACGTGTTTCTAGTTGTTTCATACGGGGAGGTTACCTCAGTGGACGCCCATTTCGATGATGCAATCGACGGGCTGCTTTACGATTTTGTACGATGACGATGATGATGATGTTTCTCGACAATATATAGAGCGTTAGCTGACTAATTTGGTTTGTCTTAACTTGATCTGATCTAGCTAGCAAGGGTCTTCGCCAATCTCACGCTGTTGCCGGAGGCACGCATTTGCTGAAGCGAGGAAGGAAAGCGAGCCCCCATGCGCTGCCCCGCCTCCGTATACCGTGATTTTGATTCGTCTTAATTGATTCGGCTGAGTTTACCGGTAATAGCTGAAAAGAAAAAGATCCCAGTCGCTGTAGTCAAAACACGCTCTGGTCACTAGAGGATGTGGCAGTCCATGACAAGCGTCTCGTCTTCGGTGTCCGGTGAAAAAAAGCCCGCTAGTCCATGAGTCGCCCTGTTGCTTGAGCGATCTTCTAAAGAGCGCGGCTGACC
Source organism: Tropilaelaps mercedesae (assembly GCA_002081605.1). NCBI lineage: Eukaryota > Metazoa > Arthropoda > Arachnida > Mesostigmata > Laelapidae > Tropilaelaps > Tropilaelaps mercedesae. The sequence continues at coordinate 8,483 of MNPL01003256.1, forward strand.
AACGGTTTCCTTCACCGTTACCAACTATGAGAGGAGGCGACTATGCGGAGATCGCCAGCGCCGCTATACAAGAGAGATTCACTCTCAGTGTCATGTCTAATTTGCGCTAGTTTGCTGCTGCTGCTGCTGTTGAAGTCCGTTGCTTAGCGTATCCTCATCCGAACTAGTCATTACAACGGCCTGGGGCGTTTTCACGTTGGTGCTATCTATGATAGATGTCTCGAGTGATAATGACGGTGAGACCGCCCTCCCATTGCCGCTAATGATTGCCGCCGCCGCCGCTGCCTCCGTCGTTGGCGTCGTCGCCGTTGGCGTGCTGGTCGCTGTCGTCGTACTGTTCGTATTGCTCGTGTGGTTGTTACTGCTATTATGACCATTGTTTGTACAACCGATGATGAGGGTAGACGTTGGGTTGGTGGTGGTGGTGGCTAACTGCTGCAACGGCCGTATCGCCTGCGTCGCGTGCCCGTTATAGGGGGGAGGTGGCGTATCCGGGATGAGCGTAGCTTCGAGGCTTCCTAACGCCCTGAAACGGTACATGGCCACAGAGATATCAAGTAGATGTTAGAATCATGAGCCTTACGTTCGGAAACACGAAACCCGGTGGACGGAGGAGGGGTGAGGGTGATGAAAGCATTAATCTGTGTGTCGATAGCACGAACATTCGGCGGAACGACACACCTAGAGAATAACGTACATACATGTTGATAGAATTGTGTAAAATGAAACGCGAGAAAAACAAAGGCGGGATGCACGATGCACGTCTACGATTCGCCGGCCTGCACTGCTGCGCTCTAATAGCTAGAACAAGAATAAAGACAACTTCACAATTAGGACCACATGGAGAGAAGGAGGGACTTCCTACCACCGTCATTTACGTAAGTCCTGCAGCTACAAAAATCTGCGTCATTGTAACGGTGAAAGGTGGGAACAGGCAGCATTAGATGATGATCGTTTTCGCAGCAAGCGCCAATTGATTGCTCTCAGTCTGTAGTTTAGTCGGTTACAATCACTCTCGTGTGTTTGACCGCAAAAAACACCCAATGGTATTATGAAGCCCGAGATAGTCGTATTGAAACCATCGCATTCATGCTTTGTGACCTCCCGAGCACACGAGCGTTAACGATTATCATCAAGCTATAGGAAATGCGTGTATTTGATGGACAGGCGCTACAAAAAAGCCTAGCCGCGCTGGCGCTTAACGCTTAATTTTCACAAAACTCCTTGCACTCCTTGCATCTTTCACGGCACTCTTCGTCGTCTCATACACGCACACTTTCCACCAATCGTTGGTGACAAAACTCGTTTCATTCTTGTTCATGTTGAATGACCATCTTGCGACGTGTATTCAGCGTCGGGCAATCGATTCACTCGGCTTCGGCATTAGGCTTCTGTTAGCGACCTAGTTTGCCGGCGTCCATCGTGGATCGACACGAGACGGACAGTTTCAGGACGCATATGAATGGAGATTCCTACGAACACTTTTGCGTGTTCCAAACACGGCAGACGCACACATACACGCACCCCACAAAGTGGATGTCTAACGCAACTTGTGAATCCTGTCGACGAAGCTCCTCGCTGTACCCCAATCATGATTCATCCATCTGCGCGTACTCCAATCGCTTTCACGCATCCACACTCACTCTGCTTTTCGAATGAGCATTGACTCTGGCAGTTATTATCAGAATGCCGGGCAACAAGCAAGCGGACACCGGTCGAGGCGAATCGACATGTGATACCTTATAACGACACAGTTCCGTTACGAAATCGTACGACGATACATTCACGAATTTCACGAAACTCGAATTTCGAATTTCACGAATTTAGAAACATTCACGAATATCACCTCTATAAGCACACATTTCGACAAAGGCCAAGTGGCTTACATTCAAACGTAAATCACACGCAGGTTCCAATTCAGTCTAGATCGTATCGTCTGGTGGCCTTGCTTGTGGTGTAGGCGTAGCTGACGTGTTATATAATGCCACGTTGTTCTACAGGGTATTGAAGGAATCGGAAGTGTCGGAGGATGAGGAGGGCTTGAAACAGGGTGACAAAGCGGACTCCGGGACACATAACAAAATAAGGACGGCACACAAATAGTACATAAACGACTTTTTTTTGTTTCTTTGTTTCTCTTTGGCTCTCTACGAGACAGGGGGTGACGGTTACGATGGTGCGCATGTAATGTAAGACTGCTTGTGCTTGGCCTCGATCAACGTGGACGGGAAAGGAAAGCTGTCTGCCAGGGACGCTTCTAGATAGCTTCTAAATAGACTGGTCAGAGCAGGCCTACAAGCCGACAGTTTCATTGTCCTATAGCGTACCATTTATGAACAACGAACAAGGCAGCAGCGGATTGCAGCGGAACAGAACTGCGCGGGTTCGTTTGGACGGGATACGAAAAAACGGTACTTTGCGCAGGCGCTACGACGGCTGAGCATAAGTATGGGTGTGGAGTGTACATTACGTTACAATGAGTATGGGGTTCAATTAGTTACTTGGTACTGACGACTTGGTGAATACTTCGATTCGGATTCGGTGTAGTCGAATGAGTGCTGATACGAGTAGTGTCGGTGAGGTGAAATCATATAGATGATGATGATTGTTGATAAATGTGATTTTGATGATTGATGTCGACAACTGCAGTTGGTTACTGGCTCGCGGGTTCGCGACACGGGAAACGCTTGCTTGTTTGCTGAAGATATTTGGCTGGATGGCCAAGTGTGAAGGATTTGGTTGTCCGATGACGGTGGTTGAACTGAAACCATTTCGGTTGAGCTGCAGATGCCCCTTAATAGGCAGACAGGTTTCATTGTACATATCCATCGTCGATCATTAGAGCGAAGGCGCTGTCGCCACGAGCTGCGTAGTGACTGGTTGTTCTTAGCAGTAGAGAGGTATACATATAGACATGTATATAGAATGGAAATGGAGATCTACGGAAAAAGTGAACTGCGTTGATTCGTGGGGGGCGGAAGGCGGGAAGGGTAGCTCAAATATTGCTGCAGTTCTAACTAGGCATAGGGCAGAGAGAGCTTCCTCTACTTTACAATAACTATCAGAGACTGCTACGAAATCTTCCGTTTGATTTTACGAAGATCCACGACTGGATCATACGATAGGGTGAAGAACATGATGCGAAAAGGAACCATTGCAAAAGTCATTACTGCCAATTTCTGGTAGCTGAGTTAGTAGGAGTGCATACGAGTCTAGGTATATTTGTGGTTCGCTTGTGCACACGGTACTGGTATCGTCGGGTTGCTCTCGCGGTTCCGGTACAGCGGCGACATCCGACCAGGCTCGCCGATGATTCGCGTGTTTGCTTGCAGGCGGACGACACGGCAAGTTATCATTTCTTCAACGGTTCTTTCAACCTTATAAAAGCTTTTTTCTATCCCTTTGAAGCGGTGATGTGTTGGGGGGAGTAAATAGGCTTGCGTCACACGTAAGCGTTTCTCTAGGTAGGGACAGGATCTAGCGGCGCGGGTTAGGTTGGCCCTAAAAGGCTCATGGACAACTCTTCTATGCGTCCACAATTTGCTGTTTTCGATTACGTTTCTGAGGATTTGAGGTGACTGTCCGACCATTCTGATTACGTTGGTTTTGCTGCTCTGCACTTTCTCATACAGCGTTGTTCGTGTAATTGGTGCCGTTATTATTGTCAACATCTCCTGACTCCTTGTTTGGTTCTGCTGTGTCTCTTCGTCTGAAGAAATGGGTCTTAATCGTTTGTACACTTGTACCTTCGTCCTGTCTAAGTGATCTGCCTTTACGACTCATTTTCGCGCGTTGTTGTCAATGAAGAGCAACCAGTCCGAGAACTGGACTGAAACTGTCCCACCGCTCATTTTAGCAACGAGTTCTCGCTTCGCGGGCTCGTTTGGAGAGAAAGCGGTTGGCTTTATACGGCACTTGCTCGAAACAAGCGTATTCGTTCTGGCACGTATCTATTCCAGAGTCTTAGGCTTGCACAATGGCACGCACGGTGCAAACCCTCATCGTTCGGTGTGGGGGACAGCGAGAACTCTCGTAAGCTTCGTTGGATGTAGAGCGGGGAAATTTCCGGTGAATCTATTCACTGCTGCCGCAGATGCGGTTCGTTGATCTATCTCTACTTGAGCTTTTTCCTCGTCCATTTTTTCAATATGGTGTGACTTGATAGAGCGTCCATATCTGGCTTTGTTGCCATAAATTAATTTCTCTGATTCTGGACAGTGATATCAGTGCTCGAGTGGCCTGTTTCAGTTTGTGGATTTGTTCGTTCAAGAGAAACGGTCTCTCTACGTTCCTTGTGGCGTAGGGCGCACAGAGCGCGTTCGTAATACTTCTTACTTCATTTTGAAGATGAGGGTGCTGCTGTTAAGATAGATGATTATTAAGGTGTTTTGGGCTTATTGGGTCTATTTTTGTTTATTGTGACGACACTGATCTGGCGAGAGTGCTGTTGGTGTTGGCTGCTCCCTGGTGCAGTACGACCCCGTGGTACATACACCTACAATGAGGTCAACCACAGAACGGGTGTAAGGGACCGTTCGTTGCAAAGAGTCTGGCACCTAATTAACCTGTCTCCTTATTCTACTGTGCCATCGTCTAGGTTTAATATCATTTCCGTCTTTCTTCCATGACACTGCTATGCATTCCACCCGAAGAAAGAGGGGACCAAAATAATTGAATCGATAATCACCACTGTCACACTATTTTTAAATAAAATAATTAAGTACTGCTTCATGTCTACCTTGTGGGAACGTTCCATAAAAACAAGCTGTCCCATTTTATGATCTTTAGTTAGATGTTTTTAAAGCTAGTGTTACAATACCATACGTGGGTTTTCAGAGTGGTCTTATACAACACGATGCAAACAAAAGTTAGTAAGAGAAGAGATTTTAGTGCATAACCAAATCACTCGTAAATAAATGCTGAAAATAAATAATAATAATAATAATAATAATAATAATAATAATAATAATAATAATAATAATAAGAAAACATCTAACAATAATGTTGCTACCGCTTCTGTTCATTGTAATAAAACAGGTATGGTAGCCTGTAGGCTGTAGAGATCAATCTAAGGCTTCTAATATATACTCTTGAAACCATATCAATTCCTTTGGCCTCCACAGGCATACCTTAAATACCTACCTGATCGGCAAAAGAGGAACCCAAAAAGAAGGAGAATTACTTTGCATTTTTGACTGCGTCCACATAAGCGCGAGTTTGAGTCTACAAATAGTTATTTCGGGATTGACCATTTTCACTTGGAAGTAATTGTAGACATCTCAACGACGTAGCTCGCTTGCCCATGTCGAGTCTATAGTACGGACTGCATGAGCCAACTAACATGTCACTCGAAATCTTCTAGCAGTGCAAATCCTAAATTTAATATGCGTAAATGAAACCGCATTTTTTTACCGTTTATCACCACTGATATGTCAAATTTCCATCTACAATCGAAAAATCAAGGAGTTCCAGGACTTTTTACGCATAGTCTGGGACGAATATGAGATTTTATTTTTTTTTAAATTTTATTTCTTTATTTTTAGGAATACAGCCAAAATCCTGATCTATAATACTTACTGGTACAGGCTATGTAAGTCTTGTATGGATCTCCATACACCCGGCCGCCTCAGATGAAGCAGCTTGGCATATAGGTAGACGTCGGCAGCGCGTTCTAAGGGCGAGTTGATCTGCTGGTAGAGTGATGAAAGAACGCAGAAAGTCGCCCCTTCGGTTCCGCCAATACGATCCACCACAAGCACGGGCGACTCACCGCTCGCTTGGGCAGCAAGAGCTTGCTTTATTAGCGCAAAGAGTTCAAACAAAGCCTTGCAGCCCGATAACCACGTTGGTGCTGTGTTCACGTCGAGGAGAGGGGTAAACGAATTAGTATACGTAACTTAATTAGACGTGAGAATGTTGTCAGTGGGCGTTACTCCTTTATACTAATGAACTCTCTACGAAAGCCTTACCATTGACATTCGGACCACTACGTCTAGCAGGAATCATAGCTTTTTTTGTCTAGAAATTGCGGGTATACTAACCATGTAGCAACGTGATTTCCAGTGAGTGGTCAGTATCATCTTGTCCGTGCATCAAAATTATTTTATCGTTGGTGTCTCGCTTGACAACGAACTGATCGTGACTCTCGGAGGCCCCGACCTGGGACGGGAAAAAGCTTGGGTACTCCTTCCCGTCATGATCGCAGCACAGCAGTATAAGCACCTTCATACGGTGGTCCCAAACCATTTGCCAGAAGTCGGTGACAGTCTCCTGCATCGGATGTTGCGTTAGGACGTACTCGCGCAACCGGCGGAAGCCCTGCACGAACGTGGCATTAATGTAATCGCTGCCCTCCTGGCCAGGTTTCGCCGTAATGTGCACCCGATAATGCTCAATTGGCAGTAAATTGAGTGAGCGATTCTTGTTTTTGTTGCAGGGCTTGAGTGCGGACACGACGTTGAAGTCTTTGGCCTTGAATACGGTGACGAGCTTGAACTGGCGCTCGAGCAGCGAAGGCCCACCGCTAGCCGATGGCTGGGCCAGCGTCTGTACGAAGCGGGGCAGTTGTCCTGCGGGTACTTCGGTCGGGGCGCCACTCTCGATAGCCTCAAGCAACGCGTCGTGGATGAACACATATTGCTCCTCAGTCTGCACGAGATAGTTGCGCTGCCTACGGATATGTTTGAGGAACCCGTAGACATTGATGCAATGCTTGTGTCGCATCATACGCAGCATGGCGTCGATGACGATGTACGTTCCGGTCCGGCCAACGCCCGCCGAACAGTGAACGATCACTGGGCCTGCGGTTGGTGGGTTGGCGGCCGCGGAGCGCACTACGAACGACAACACCGGCAGCGGATGGTCGGGAACTCCTGGAGTGGCGACAATGCAGGCGGAAATACGGAATTAGTATGGAAAAAGGCGAATAGAGGAAGACGAGTGAGTTTGGTGTAGGTTGAGTAATAATACACAACGATCAACAACACAAACGTATTGTCGAAGGGATACATGTATGTATTCACAGGGTATATGAAAACTGTCTTTAGAGTTACCAGAAAGCGCCATTAAGTGCTGAAACGTCATTTCCTTGTGCAGTCAATAGCGATTTTATCACACTTCCATACTGAGCTTTTTTTTATAACTCTAGGAACACTATTTCGGACATTTTGTGGTAATTCTTATCGAGATGTAGGTTGAAGGACTCACTGCTGGTTGATCTATCTAACTAAGCATTGCGCTCGGACCAATAATTAGCGCGATTATACTCCTGTATGCATGTGTTCAACAAATACCGTGCAACAAATTGAGTTGACAACCAGTCGAAATTTATTAGACCTAGAAGATATTGAAGTGAACCGAAAAACGGACGTACCGTGGTCGGGCCAATTAGTATAGTGGTATTGAACAACGATGCGCTCGCCCGCCTTCTTTTGCTTAAGATGGCGGACTTGAAATGTGCGCACCGTATATGTAGACATCACGTCCTCCGAGACGAACTTCACCTGCAGTTGGCCGTACGTGCACGAGCCTTCACTGGGCCAATACTGGTCGCATTTGCGCTACAACAAAAAAAAACAAACAGCCACCCGATTCCAGCGACGAAAAAATACAATTAGAATTCGAACGGCGTTGCTAAGAAAACTGCTTCTGATAAACATGCGAGATGCCCAATGACGCCCGAACAGGTCAATCAATAACTGAATAAATTAACCAACAAATCAACATTAAAGGAAAAAAAAACGAAGCGTAAAAACATCCAGAAAAGGATATCAACCCAGGAGACCAATACCGAACGGGCGACTCAACAGGATTGGTATCCTTAAAATGGGACCAGTACATAGACGAGGACACACATAGGAACGCACAAATACATACAAATAGCTTATGGAAACCGGGTCAGATGGGCTGAACATGTTCCTCCTCCAGCAAAGCTCTCCATTGTTGGCGTAACGCCGAAGCGGTATCAGCAGTCAGTGGTTACTCTGGGGTTTGGTTAGTTTGTGATACGCCAGGCACGCAATCCGAATGAACTCGCTATCGCTGTACTGACAGAATCCTATTTTATGATAAGCAATTCTTACTATTTATTTAGCGAGCAACGCCTCAATCGGCTCGTCTTTAGTAGACTACCTCACGACGTTCCGAACGACAAAAGAAAACCTGACAGAATACGTCACGGATGTTACGACAACTGGCTCTTCGCAAGCAGTTCTTAGTCAGTCACGGTCAATGAATGAAAGAGATCAGCCGTCACTAAAGACATTGACATTTGCGACCGTAGAGAGGAGGCGTTCGCCAGCCTTCAACAGTGGCAAAGTGAGATTAGGCACTTCAGATCGGGCTATGTCAGTCTCTTTACGAACATAATTATGAGTCATTAATTTTCAAGACACACCAATGCAATGTCTGCTTAGACTGTGGGAACATTACAGTTCTGGCTCGCTAGTAAGCAAATGTCTCCGCTATGAACCAGCAAGACGGCATAAGCAGGATTCCTCGGTTTTCATTTTTTTTGTTTGGAAACTGTTCAAATGATCTTTTTAGCCAATTTTATTCTAAGGACAGAGGAGAAGGGCTTATTGAACGTTGGCGATAGTATTTTAAAACCAACACGTATCAGAAAAAGGCGGAGAAGAAGCAGCATTGAGTAATTAATGTCACTACACGCCACTTGCCATAGCAACAGCAAGCCTTACGTTCAACTAACGATGCTAGACATTAGGGTTATCCGATAACACACCGCTTTATAATAAAACGCGCGCCGCGAGCGATGCGAAAGGGTAGATGGAGCGCAGTGAGTGATCACTGGCCAGCCAAATCTGACCTAACATAGGTACGGCATAGACACGGCAAGACGCTACTGTTTTCGCTATGATCTACGAGCCTAGTCTAAGACATCAAAAAATTGTCCTTACGCCAAAATCGAGCTCGGCACATCGCCTTCCTCACATCCACTGTAATTAAATTAGTCATGGAACACGTGCCGACCGAATACGTATTTTTCGAAGTCTGAGTCAAGAAACGTAGAAGAAGCTTTACGGATATATTTTTTGTGGCAGCGCTAGAAATGATATGCGAATGTCGAATGTTTTCTACTATGGATGTTGATAAAGTCGTTGTTACGAAGCTAAATAGAACTAGGTGGTCGTGATTTACAAGATAACAATGACTTTTGCGTACGAACTCTGGCCGACCTTCCGTTTATCTGTGAGGGATTGTGCATAAAACAGAAGGTGGCCAAAGACTGACGCGCAGAGGAAGAAGAAAGGGAGGAAAAGAAGGCGGTGCCGAGCTCAAGGTATAATGGACTTCTTTTCGACCCTTGTACCGTTCGCTTGTGCGCGCGCTTAAGCAATACTTACACTTCCCTCAAACTCATCCTGCTTCGCAGATATGTTGCAGTGCTGAAGGAGACGACAACAACCAGACCAAATATAATCAACGGGATGAGTGAATTCGGGAAAATTGTAGCTACATCTATCATTCTAGCTATGCCCTATCATCAAAGAGATTATCGGTCACTCTCTCTTTCCCCTACTCGTCTGTATCTTCTGGACCGAATCAAGAACCGGGAGTCTGCTCCAGTCCTTGATACCAAATTGATATATTCTAACTACCATTTCCCCAATCTTCCGCGAAATTGTCCAGTTTTGTATAAAGTTGATCAACCAACTGAATACGACCACACTTCTGTTGCACTGTAGGATATTTTAACCTACATTTGATAGCAATACTTATTCCATGTTATGACGTTCTGCCTACAGGTTTTATATTTGCAACATCTACCTCTTCCCGATAGATTTGCAAGATGGAAGAACTTAATCCGAACTTGATGCCTCGTATTTTTCCTCGTATTTCTTTATGTTATTTTCTCCGCCTATTGTTGTTGTTGTTGTTGTACGAAAATTGTTTCGTTATGTGGCAATTTGCGTGTGTGTGAACTAAGCGCCGATTAGCGACGCCAAAAAATTCCTCTTAAGTTAAATGCCTCTACTGCCGACGGCCTTGAGGTGCTGATAATCAATTGATGATGTTGATGGCGATCGATATTAATTACGGCAACGTCCTAACATTCGTTGTCAGTCCTACTTACCCTAGACCTTTCAACGAGATTAGTGATCATCACAACAACGTGCACCCTCTGTTCCCACACCATCCTCCAGTAGTCATCAAAGGTCGACGGCATGGGGCCCTGTGTGCCGATATATGCTCGCGGTTTCTGGTAGCCGTCGATATAATTCGCATTGATATAGTCTGGACACCTATAAGGTAAACATACGCCAATACAAGCATGAAATTAAGGAAAATTGAGATAAAGATTGATTTCGGTTGTCGGTCATCCGGCTCGATTAGTGAAGACGATATCATTAAATTTAACGGAATTTTGGGCACTCTCATGGGGCTAAGTACAGCTAGAATAATGATCATTGCCAACCTACCTCTTGTTCTGCTTTTCCGAAAGCGGTTTTAGTGTTACGCGCGTATGGTCGTAGGCTACGATGTTGACGTATCTATTCTTCGGCTTGTTTTCTTCGAGCTGCGAGAAATCCGACGAGAGTTCGGCCTCAAAGCTAGCTTGCAGGGAGTCGTACTCCCTGCTGAAGCCGATATCGCCGTCAGAATGCAAATCGGCCACGTGTTTTGGCCATTGGCAGACGTCAATTGGTTTACAGTCGCCGTCCTCGAACGTGTCGGACAGCAGAACGAGCGTGGACGAGGCTCTCTCTCCGGGAAGCGGATCGTCGAGATAGTAGTAAGCAGCCTGGAAGTACTTTTTCCATAGGAAGAACGACACCAGGGCTAGGAGGAGTGCGAACGTTAGGCAGACGACGCCGGCTATCAGCGCCGCCCCCACCCCTCCAGAGTAAGGGTATTGGCCTCCCAGCCAGGACTGGCATTTACCACCTGTCCCGGACAAGATCACTCTCCTGGATTCAGAGAACTCGCCCTTGTATAGCTGCAAACAATGGAGACGTACAATCGGGAAGGAGACGGCAAGATTAGTAAGTTAGCGAAACATTGACGCAAGCCAATGTTGCAGTAAAAACTCAAAGGTCCGTGTGGATTGAATCACATGGGTCGATACACGGCGCTCTTTATCTAAGTCACGGTGCGATTGGCCAATGGATAATCTTAGCGAAGTGGCCGTATAGAACGAATGACAAGACTAATTAATATTTAGATGAAGCGGAGGACATTTTAATTTTAGGTAGTTTCTTGAAGACGCTGAACGATTTCGTTGAATAGCTTTTTTCCAATTGTTCCCTCCGTGGAACCCGTAGAACAAGCGTTGATGACAGGCCTAATTGACATCGCCTAGCGACGTCGTACGCACGTACCTTGGAATGGTATAGCACTGAGCGCGTTGCTCCTTGCACTTTGACTTCATATAGGGTGTTGGCGGTCAGGTTGGGGATGAGCATATGGTGCTCCTGCGACGGGTCCAGGCTCGCATCCATTGCGATCTCCTCGAAGCTCCACGCATATTCGGAGCGATAGTGCACGTAATACATGTCAACGTGCGAATAGTACCGCGACGGCCGTCCCCAGGCAATGTAAAGACTGTCACTATTGTGGCAGGTCAGGTTAAAGATAGG
>MNPL01003256.1:20704-32231 GCA_002081605.1 Tropilaelaps mercedesae
GTTATCGCCTGTGTGCCGCTGCGTGTACGCCTTCACCCATATGTGATACAGGCTGAAAGGCTCTGCAGGGATGACGTTTCGTAGGATGACGAAAATTGAAAGGTCAACCAATCAACAGATTCGTAAGCACAACACTCATCTCGTTTACATGTACATTGTGTTAGCTAATTAGTTATTAGTCGAAATTTGCTCACTCAGTGATCCCGGCTAGTGTTATTAGTTGCTAGTGATTTTGCGATCAATTTAGAAAGATCTTGACTTCAGTAGATACCGATTGCTATTGTAGTTGCGTTATTTCTCTACCTTCATAGAATATGTATAGACATATAAGCTTTGAATTGAAGCATTGTCGTAGACAGGACACATGTTTCCACAAGTAGCCGCACATTATACCGCATCAGCGAGTTCACTACAGCAGTTGTACACGCAACCGTTGTCTATTTTAAACCACCTTACAACCCTCCCTTTCCTTGTACCGCCTCTTAAGCCACTTTCCTGTTCTCTCAATCACTGGCATCGCAAATACGGCTCAACTAATGCGCGTAGAACCACAGCTGGCAGAATTTTTCGGCAGACGTATTTTGGTATCTGCCATTACTTCAGGCGGTTGGCGTTCCTGTTATTGTATATCCGGAAGAGACGCAGATACGCCCGTTGAATTATTCACTTCATCACGCAACGTGACGAGTGATGTGACGTAGGGTGTTACGTCATTACGTCATTGCAGACGCAGCAATCAGTTTATCGAGCAAACATCATTGTCTGCCAGCACTTAAAGGCAGACACAGAGAACAACCCATCTAAAAAAGCTTCCCATATCGATAATTCAGAAACAGAAGAGCTGATGACCTTCTACAGCGGCCAAGGCTTATAAACAAGCACCAAGCGAACAGAGATGTTCTCCATTAGATGCCATAGACGCCTAGCTTAGAGAAGAGGAGAATTTTTTTCCATACGCTGGTTTGTGTTGGCTTGGTTAAACATTTCATACCACGTAGACGTCTTTTATATTTAATCTAAATATTATGGCCGAGAAAACTGCTCCTTTGAAGAACGTAAGAAATAGTTTTTTCAATTCACTTCCACTTAGACCATGTTATTGACAAAATGTATGCAGAAGGATGCGTACCACATATGCGTTATAGACATGTATATTGATTGAAACTTCCCTATACGCTTGCAAAGGAAATAGTACTTACTCTTCGCCTCACTTTCGAAAGATTGCAGAATATTTCGTCATATATTGCTAACGAAGCTTTTAGCTTTTCATCTTAAAACATAAGCATATATATAAAACCTAACTCCCCACGGCACTCATATTTAAACGATGCCTGGAAATTGATACAATCGAATTCCCACAGAGCTATGCACCTATAACAATTGTATTTGCCACAATTTGTATAACTGCCAAGAGGTTTTAGCGTTAGCCGAAAAAAGAAACACAATGAACGTAATACGCGTACTGAGATCGGAGAGAATATATTCGTTGAAAGGACGCGAGCCGATAACTTTCTTCACTTGGGTCTCATTTCTGGAACTGGCGTGCGAAAAGTGGATCAGGTAACCGCGAATTACTCCTGAAATTCAAACATAAAGAGTCACTGTGGTTAGTATAGCTATTCTAGACATTAATTTCAGTTAACGGTAACTTATATGTATTCTGTGTTTGTGCCTCTCAAAGCTCTCTCGGAATGACATATTTCACTCTTTCCAAACACCTAGTTTTTAGTTTTTCTAGAAACGTCAAATTAAAGCGATTTAACCTGATTACAGCTAAAGAAAAGATAACTGGGAAGTGTACGATGCTAACCGTTAGGTTGGGCTGGTTCGGCCCAATGTAGCAGAACACTGGCCTGGGTAACCTTATCCGCCGTTAAGTTCAGCGGCGCCGAGGGAATCCCTTCGTCTGTCATGACCGGAACCACCACAGACGGACCGCGACCCGCCGGGTTGAACACTTGAAGAGACACAAGGTACTGCGTCCACACTTCCAAATTTCGTATCGTATAGTGCTAAAATGAGAACAAGTAGACAAACACAAACGGAGTACGAAAAGAAAATAAATAATATTAGCTGTTGTTATCTTAATTCTTAATAATTTTATTAGTAGTAGTCTTGGTAGAAGAAGTTGGTGCTATTGTTCTATCTCATTTATATAATGTGCCACAGAGTTTTGATGAACAGAAATGTGCAATAAAGAAAAAGGTTGTTGTGGTTATTATATTATTAGAATCATACATTCTTGTTATCACCCTTATTATATTATTACTGCCTGACCACATTAAATAATTACTAATCTAAAATTTTAATTTAAAGTGAAAGTTATTGGTTTTATTAATAATGCAATTATTCTCGTTTTGCTCCATTATTTTAAACTAAAATCTATCCAACGAACTTTCTGAGCCATTTCACTTTGCTGTCGTTATTAGCGAACCATATAGTACTGAAATCGTCGCGTTTAAGTAATAATATTTTTTTAACATTCTGACTATTTTGGCAACAGCCACCTCCGAATGACTATTAATTATACAGACGCTTCGACAAAGGTCGCGAAGGTAGCTATAGTTTCTGAAACCTGTTGTTGCTTCCAACCCTTAAAACGCTCGAAATGAAAGCGTGTGATTAATGATCACACCAACGTCTAATTAAGCCGGCAACAAATGGGTCCCATTCACCATTAGTGAAACGCCACGAGTTGATAATCTCTCAAGCATAGTTAAAGTCAACCGTACTTTTTCTTCGTTCACTATAGGTCTGCGTTAAACATATCGACGGATAACTCCATATATCTAGACTAAACTAATAAATTACACTAAGCGGATTTCCATGTTTCTATTAAGGCTGCAAGCAATTAAATTCCGTGTTATATCGTCTGTGTTACCCCATATTTTCCAAATTATTTTTTGGCACAGGCGAAATCTTAGGTCGCGCACATTGGCACGGTCAATATGATCAGCTACGACCGAAAAATCCGATTAGATTCAAATATTTCTGGTGTCGAATATCTTTAACCAATAATTACTATATTCATTTGTCTTGCCACTAGCACAGTGAGGGAGCATACGAAATGTCAGGGAATTTTTACCGATCTCGAGTAGCACACCTAAACACCGTAAACTATTGTGTGATCTCTGAATGGTTACTTGTTCGCACTTGCAATTCAGTGTCGAAATTGCCAACCCATTTCTTTAGTTTCTTCCATTTTCTCTGAGCCAGCGGCCAGTTGTCAAATGCTAGGGCCCTGTGCAAAGGTAGTATTTCTATCCAATGCCGTTAACAGAAAAGGAAAGACAGCTTATCGGAATTGGGTCATCAGCCGGATTGTGCTACCGCCAACAAATATAGAAATACACCCATAGAGACATATAAGTCGACCGTGCCTTCGTAGTTATACGGGCTACAGGACTAACGGAAAACAAAGCTCAATATTGTTAACCACAAACGCTCCTAACTAACAAATGACATTGCCTCATGCCCTTTATCGCGTTGCATTTATTACAGCTCCACGTCGTTACCCATCTTTTCGTGAAGAGAAAGAAATCAATCTAGTGCTGTAGTACCACGTCTGCTATAAAGTGTCTCAAGTCCATTAGGTCCTTTAAAACAACGGTCAAAACGCATACATTGCTGCATATGGTGTATTGTATAATTTCAAGTACCTCCCTAAGACCGCTTTCAATTTAAGCATCATTGTCTCGAACCGAAGAATAAAACTATTTGGGAAAGAACGACGAAGAACGAAATGCCCGCCCACCCTGACTATTGTCAAACATTTAAGCCCACCCAGACCTAGAACAGATAGGTGACTGGGTCACGATACGTCGGTCCGCGTCTGTTTATGTTTATCATACTGAAGTATTAGAGCCTACATGGTGTAGGCTAGTCGTGCCCGTTAAATTTCCAAAAGTCGGGTCGTTCAAGGTTCACAAATAGTGAACGGTGGAACCTCTACAGAGAGATGATAGCAAGCGTTTCGACTATGTTTCTAAAACGGCTTGCTCTACTCTATCTCCGAACTTTGTTTCGTTGGCTCTCCTTCGCACTAGGTTAGCAAACGAAAAGGCGCTTCTTCAGAACACGCACTCCAATGTGGGTACTCATTGTCAAAGTAGAATTTGTGGAAAACGAAGCTAGTTGCGTGCATACAAACCTGAAAACTCTTGCAAGTTTCATGAGTTTGAAAAAAATCTATACCTGTCAGATCAAGAGTTCAATCCCACCGTGTTTATTTACTCGTACTACCAAGGTTTAATAAACTGGTAAAATTTTTTCAAGTGCTCGTTTTAACTCAACTCCTTTCTTTTGGTGTAACTGCACCTTCCTTAGAGCCGTTTTCAATTTTTCTTAGACGTAAAAAATGTGATACTTTTCATTGGTCACTCAATTCGAACGAAAAAATACGAGTTTCTTTATCCTTGCAAGAACAGCTATGCTCTCGTGCCAATTACAAGAATACCAACCAATTGCAATCTTTTGATCCCATTCTATTTGTCGTACTTGAGATTAGTCCACGAGTGCAGGTTATTAACAACACCTGTAGACACCCGATTGACAATACAAAAATATCACCTAGATTCCACATTGTAGAGTTGTTTATCTTCATTGAGACCGTCCGCAAGTCGGCCAGTTGCGCTGGTAGCCTAGCCAACCAAGCAAAGGATGAAGTGGTAACAAGGAACGAGTGATAGAGCGGAAGCACTCTCAATGAGCAATACGCCAACGATCTCATGATTTCCAATGTTGATCACCATAGACCATACAGACATCCGCCTGCATATCTAACCGACGATTGGGCTACGGCCGAGGGAACTGCACAGGCCGCTACCACCGGCTGCGGTCACGGCTGACGATGAGAACTGTAGCTGGTGTCGTTATGGCCTCAGCGATCCTTACGACAGCTCGTCCTGCTCGACTGCACCGGCGCAAAACCCCTCTCCTATTACGCACTAAGAGACGGCGGATGTGTGGTCTAACCTCTGCGGTTGCTGCTGCTATTGGTGTTGTCAGCATATTCCAAATGTAAACATTTGACCGACACGACGCCGAGCGTCTGAGCTACGCGGTTGCTCGATTGTGGTAAAAGGGTTGCGCGAGCACCGAGATAATAGCGCCAGCGGAAATTTTGATCGAAAGACCTGAGGAAAACTGGGACGGGGCAAGGTTTATGCCTTAAAAGGTTTTATAGAGAATCGACATTGATCTGCTCATGACTGATAGGTATGTGCTTGTATTTCTTTTGTCAGTCGCTGTTTGTTATTGTTTGTTGCGTTCTTCGTGCTTTCAACTGATTTTCATATTCCTATGGTCTTTTATTCAAAAAGGCCATGTTCGTCACTTACACAAACCGTAATAGAGCTACGGGACGTGCTTCTATTTTCTAATGACGAACGCGGGGGAAAAGGAAAACCACGACACTATACAATATGCTTTCATCAACAGTTTTCGCTATATATATATATATATATATATATATATATATATAAGGAACGAGATTCTAATACAGCAATAAGCCCAAAACGTTATAAGATCGCTGAAAATGATCGATTTATCCATCAATACTTGATGATAGCGTCAGATCAAGCTTTAAACACTGGAATGTAATGCAGGACTTGAGACTTTTGAATGTTTGCGGTGACGTTGCTCAAAAACAAACAAGCACGAGAGTAACAATGAAATGCATAACAACTAAAAATCAGAACGATATGCAACGGTATCCAATACACTATTGTAAGTTATATGAATATATTGCGATGACGAACAGTTCCAACTAAAATGGAAGTCGTCTGTTATCATATATCTGCTACGCTAGGTGAGACTGGAACTCCGGATCGGCTTCGAGATTTGGCTTATAGAGGGATATAAAACAAGGTCTAATATAATATTATAGAAAAAGAAACATTGTATCAACGACATCGCCTACGGTGAAAAATTCGATAACCTAACATCCAATCCGCATTAGCATACCATTGCACAATCCTTACGTAATCCTTCACAAGCACATATCTCCTACTAGACGCTGCAAGTAAGATAAACTATACGTTTACACACTGCACATTGTGGTCAAGTTTCATTTTATCCCGCTCGCCCCGTTTGAATACATCTGCTAGCGTAGTTCCGGCCCTATGAATGTTCGTCACCCTCTTCCGAAACTTCCACCTTTGCATTATATCGTGCGTAACCCGAGAACAAGTGGTTTTCTTAATCATTATTAGCTTTACGTTAATCTGATCGAGCACGTGATTTCCTTGCAAAGCTAAATTGTACGCAAAGAGAAGTGCATTAGCTAATGGTGCAATTATTCGAGACTTTACGTTATGGCGTACCGGTGTACAAAGGACATCACACTACGTGCCACAAACATCACTGACCTAAAGAGAAATATTCAGAGATTACCATTTTCTATATGGGGGGCCTTTGACACCTCTGCCTTTAGTAATATGTTTCAAATGTGACCATCAAAAGGATAGAGCAAAGATATAAAAAATGCTACACTCCATTTGAATGAGCAAAAAGCAAAAAGGAACCAACGGCTACATGGGTAAAATTAGGCTACGACATAGAATTTCCGTGCAAAAAAGATGACGCAACTAGAAATGATTCGCATTCCTTAAGCAACTCCCATTGAACAGTATACGTGCATACTAAAAAGCTCTCTTTCCAAATGTAAGTATACGTTTGCTTTTGGCTGTCGCGCAATTGGCAAATAACCAAATATTACGATTGACCCCAATTAAATGCTACATGGCCTTTCTGGAACCGGAGTCAGTGTATCTTGCACACAATGTAATGCCTCGACGATCCTGTTTAACAGTAATGCATGCGAGGCCGATGACATCTAGAGAATTGAGAGTGTACTAAGCTGAGAAGCCGCAAATCTATTACGCGAAGTATAGTAGGCAGTGTTTATGACGCCACAACGAGGAAAAACGGATGATTCTCTCGCAAGGATCACAGATGGGACTTCAACTGATTGTGAAAACAGTTGAAAAACGGAAAGGCCCTTCTCCTTCAGCGTGTGCCACTGCTGGTGCTGTTTAAAAGAAAGCCCGTTTGTTACTGGGGACTACTAGATACAGCTCAAGCACGAGGTAGTAACAGGACAAGAAAGATCCCCTGAGATTTGACACAAGATCGAAAGGTTAGTTTAGAATAGCCAGATTCAGTGTCAATTGTACGACTTTGCTGGAATAGGGCATTTGAATGGTCTGTGTCAAATTAATTAGAAACGAAATGGCGTAATGCAATTTATAATAAAAACAGTATTACGAGCGAGAGGTGAACGTTGGCTATTTGATAATCTATTTTTTTACACTTTTCCATAGACACGTCATGGAGGTCATCATCAGTCGACTTTTCGTCGATTCGGGAAGAAATTTGAAAACACTCAAACGTCTTCAAATTGCTGATATAAGCAGCGATGTAGCTAGAACGGTGTAGCGCGCTCAATCGAGTTTTAGCTAAAAATAGGACTCAAAAGAAGAATTGATCCGTACCAACTAGTTAGACCATTCCGCGATGACTGAACGGAGCATATTTTTAGACAGCGTGTACGTTGTGTCTCTAGTTTTCCCTCTTCAGCAAACCTAGCCCCCTTCAGATGCACAAGTTTACTAAAGCATCAATGTAGCCCATATCATGGAGTGTACTCATCAGAGAGCGAATCTAAATACTTTTTCAATCATCGGAACCTTTCTCAAAATAACGGCGTTACTGGCAGTTAGACTACCAAAGCAGAATATTTGCAAATTCAATTTGATTCGTACGGTTCTAACATGCTGTTCACCTTCACTGGCTTCATTCTCAAGTCTACAGGTCTCAGGTCTATGGGAGTACTCGTAGCACTGGCGGTAAAGTTGTTATGAGCTTTGCTACTATCTCAACCGTTGATTGTTCACGGTGAATTCCGATGAGCAAGGTCAGGTGTTACATATACGCAATACCATATCATCGGTCATCCGGTTCCGTAGCAACGGTTATTCACTCCGACAGTGCACTTACTCCGATGATATATATACATATGTATATGTTACTAGAAGGGAAAACTAAGTTCGATTACTAACGAAGCGATCTCTAGGGAATCTGGCCAAGAAATGACTCTCAATATTGTTAATTGATTCCGTCGAATCACAGTGCCGCCAGCGAGGAGCCATGCCAGCATTTGAATTTTAACATATTTGTTTTATAAAACAAAATTAATCATTGGCGTTTCTAATTGGCTTTAATTTAGCTTGGATTCAATTTGCTTTAAATTATTAAGCTTTAATTTGGCTTCAATTGAGCGCCGGTATTCTCTTCGAATGGCGTTTTTGGTAATTCTGCTGCGCACAATGCAATATCGTGATAACATGGCTATACGAAGATCGCTCGGCTTTTCATACACGGAGCTCAGTTAGCCATTTGACATATATGTGCATTATGCTGTAGTCAATTCTGTTTGCATTAGTCTACCGTTTGACTATGATGTACACGCACGAGGTGTGTACCTCCAAAAATGGGAAGCCATGCGTTTTCAAAAAATAAGCACTGGGCTATGGTTAACCGAACCAGCCGATGTAAGATACACATCAAAGATATACACAAATACACTATTCTTTAAGGATGATTAGTATAGTTGCATTTTCATTATCCGTAATAATATCATCTTACATTAGATTTTATTGAGCTTGCTCCACCACGTAGACAAATGCAAATGATTCCTCTTCTTAAACCCTCACCCAAACAACCATAAGTGTGTCTCCCTCGTAACGACCACACGACATCATCTGTATTCCAAAGCGGCTTCACACGAAGATGGTATATTGTGTCACATATAAGCTAGCACCGAGAAGGAGGGGGCAGTGCACGGTTGATTGGAGAATGAGGGAGCCTCGTCTTCTGTTGATCATCGTTTCGGTGAAACTTCGTCTTTAGCATTGCTTCCCTCATAACATCTGTTCAACCGCCTACTTAAAATTAGAAATTGCAATCTGCGTGATTGAACAGAGTAGCCTAATATAGTAGAGTTATATACACAACTCGACTTTTGGGGGACTTAACGGGTCGGCCGGCAGGATGAGTTTGAACATAGAATCGAAAAACTGCGTAGCTCGTTAGCCCGAAGCTTTGTTTCGAATCAACATTCGGTCGTACCAAATTCGTCAAAACGCAGTTATAGATGACGCCCAGTCAATACTAAAGATACGCAGGCAATGCCCGTACGGGTTAGCGTGTACAGGCAAAGCTATGCCAATGGTTCTCCCTGGGCTGATTTAACTCGGATGTTCGACATTACAGCTATCTTCAAGTAAGTTGGCTCAAAAAGGTATCAGATATATGGTCAGAGCGGAACTTTAGTTGAGCCAGAAATCGACTCTAGCACTGACATTATTATTATTCAGTCTCAACGCGTCTTGTCTCCTCCCTAAGCTATCCAAACTCCAACGATCCTGACCCAACTCATCTATTCCAATCAAACACCTCAGCGTCAACCGTATTAACTGGAAGCAATGGCAAACTGACCAAAACCAGTGGGCCATCATTTGAAGGCATATATGAAATCCTTATATGAACGTATATTCCATCGAGGAGCAAGCCCTCTAAATTCGAGTAGCTTCTTTTTCGATAGCAAATCACCGAGGAGCACGAGATTTTGTCATCCATTTTATTCAACCACACAATCATTTTATCACAAGCACACGAACCTTGCACAAGGGCACGTTACATCATTAGCAGTTCTCGTGAATGCGCCATAACTGCTACCCAAGCCCTAGTGGTTCCCTGTAGGTCACCAATTGGGTAGAATTAAACCATTTTTAGTTTTGAAAGGCAAGCACCACCACCGGGCTGGGCACACTATGCCCTTTCAGCTGTACAAAGAGTTTCATGTAGAACCCTAGCGTTGAAGGTTAGGATGATTTCTATCATAGGCGAAATCCACAGCGGCGAACAAAGTACTTTGCAAACTCCGTTCACTTTAAAAGCAACCCACACCAAATCGACACCGACACATCTGCAATGAATGTCTGGGGGGACAGCACCAAAGTAACACTGGACGGAACGACACTTTTACGACACTGCAACGATTTGAGGTTTTCGTGCACCTTCGTATCCTCAACACGGTTTCTGGTACTTACTAGCCTCCACAGACATTTCACCCCGAGCCTCGGGTCAGCTGCCGTACGTAACAACAGTGTCAACCGCCAACAACAAACAAAAACCTTCGACGGCGACAACAATCACTCACTGTTCTAGAGACGGCTCTACGGAGGTTTGTTCGATTGCTGACGCAGCCCCTGTCTCACCGTCTGTGTCACTTCAGTGTGGCCGCCAGAGCTCTATACACCGCACTGCTCTTCGGTGCAGTTCTGCTTGTCTGCAATACACTACACCCTGCACTATTTGTGAGCGAGTGTGACTATCCAAGGTATATATGTTTGTGTTCGTGTGAGTGTGTGTGTGTGTGTGTGTCCCTGCTCCTATAGTTAAACTGCTGGATTTGTGTACTGTTGATTGTGTGTTGTATAACTGACTGTCTTCCAATATCGCCTATAATCCGGATACTGTGTGTTTTTATTAGTGTGAGAGGCGGTAGCGGCGACGACAGCAGCAGCACCATCACGCGAGAACTTGAGCTTGAAAATCGTCGAACTTTATATTACTGCAGTTCTCCACTTCTAGCGCTGCCGACACAGGAGAGGAGCCCCGACCAGCTAGTCAACCCTTTAGGATGTTGCAGGAGATGTTAAGGAGGAGAAGGGGAGCACAAGGAGCAGTGGTAGCAGACAACTTTGGCCCTAGCAGACGATGCAATAACAGAGTCAGCAATGCCGGAAATTCTAGCAGCAGCCCAACAAAGAGGTAGCAATGACGAGATAAACGAGAAAGACGTCGATCTAGTCGAGCGTAGGGAAGCGTTTGCCATCTTGCCCGCCAGCTATTTTTGTAGGGGCCATGTGGTAGAATGAAAGAGCTGTAAGAAGGTTAATGAAAGAGATGGTGCAGAGCAAATAAGTGTTCGTATGACGAGAGCCACCTCAGGAGGATGTAGCTGAGCATGGTCATGCGCAATGGAGAAATAAACATGTGGGCTGCGTCGTCATGGAATGAGACACCCAAAACTGGATTGGAAATGCATTCATTGGTGGATACTACAAACAAAGCCTCACATAATTTGATCACAAGAGTGTTTTGGCTCTTTTTTAAAATTTTGAAAGCGAGATAAGAAAAGTTTTAAATGAATATTATTTTAGCCGTTGATGTACGTCATTGTCTTAAAATTACAACACGATACATTCTATGCCAAGCGGCCTACACAAAAATTATCGAACGATTCATTCTAGTTGACGCTAAATTTTTAACAGAAAGAAAAAATGTAAATAGGGAGCAGTTCAAAAATTAATGTAAAAGGTAAACCATTTAGAAAGCCTATAAATGAGCTGAATCGAATATTACTTATTATTGACAAAAGTATAATTACTGATTTAAAAAATCTGATGATGCTGGATATTAGCTATATATATATATATATATATATATATATATATATATA
>MNPL01003257.1:0-16931 GCA_002081605.1 Tropilaelaps mercedesae
TATATATATATATATATATATATATATATGTACAATTTCTTCTTGGTACTTCTTGCTTTCAGAAAGCTAAGTGGCTGATAGCCGCAAAATTTTTCGACGTTTAACGACATTTCGACATTTCCGAATTCAATCGATGCCGTCGTCTCCTCATAAGTTTAAGGATCGCTCTGATTTCTTCCGAGATGCACAATATGGACGCAGTTCGAGTACTGATTTAGACGCAAAGACTGTCCACGCTAAAATAATTTCATCTTCGTCACAGGACGTATTAGCTTTGATCCGACGATGGCGATCTGGTAGCCCGCCGAAAATGGGAAAAGTAAGGATAAAATCCTACTTCGGCGAAAAGGTTGGTATTGGTCCCTCATTCCCGTCGGGTTTTCGTTGTGCTGAGTATCGAGAGCGATTCTGCGTCGTCCGTACTATGTCTATTAGCCGAGGCGGTCTTTTATTAGCTCTGATCATTTGTAACTGTCAATGAAAATAAGCTGTATTTTTACTATACCAGCCGGAGTTCGGCGGCCCAGCCGATAACCGAGGTCGGAGCTGATAAATTACTTGATTAAAGCTGAAATAGATTATTGAGATACGGCTGGGAGGAGGCGCAACGGAGGAAGAACAAGCAGCGACGAAATCAATGAAACAAAATGAATGCAAAAATGGAAATAACAGATCAACCCAGTTATTCGTTAAACATTGAAATACATAAAGTAATCAGGTTAACCACTTTTGGGTTTAAAATTAAGAAGGGGGCTTAATGTCGCAATTATTCTTGTGTCCTCTACAGTTTTTATTTAATGCTATGTGCTGGGACGCGATACGGAACCACAGATAAAGGGTTCGAACCGTTCGGCACTCGTCTCTCAATGCACGGGAGAAACTAGTGTCAAAAACAGAGCTTTTCCATGAATTATGCAATGACGAATCTGCCTTTCTATAAAGGTGTTGTATACTTGACAAGGGAATGCTAAGAAAAGTACAGCGTTTCAATAGCCTGCGAATATCCTTTGTCTGTACCGACGCAATTCTCTACATGTACTTGAATGAGCGCGCGATGACGATATTTCGCAGCACTACAGCATTTTCGTGAGGACACGCGTTCTGTAGTTGCATATGATAGTCAGATCAGTTTAGGGCATCGAGGAGTCGTATCGTATAGTTTGGTGGAGGAGGGAACAATTTAAGATAATATAGTGCTGGAACCAATCGGACGGCTCATATACACCCTACGTCTCCGTGGGGATTCGTTAAGAAGATCATCTTGCCGTCTCGTAGATATTGAGAATCTGATGTTCCGACGTCAGCACTGCGCACTTCTTTACCTTGATAGCAATTTTATTTACCCTACACCATTCAAAAGTTTTGTTTATGACAGACTGTGAGGTGCTTTTCTTACGATCGTTCCGCGCCAATCTTGTTCAGGGTAACTCTTCATCTGCGAAAAGCAGATAGGTTATAGCCTTCGGCAGACTTTGCCGCGTGCATCAATCACGAAAAGAGAAAGTGGAAATAAATAGGTGCGTAAGTCTAGAAGGATCTTTAAAGGACAAACTGCAGGCTTCTACCTATGGTGAAGCAATGTTGCTTCCTACCAATCAAGGGGTTCGTCCTCGGATAAACCTTAATGCGCTCTGTTATATTTTTTTTTTAAATAGTAAATTCTATTCTGCGCAAATGGTCTGAAATTTTAAGCTTTATCCTCTACTCCCCCTTTGTAAATCGGCATAATAATGGATTTCCGGAAATCAAATAACACTTCGTCGTCACTATACGATCGCTGGAAGAACTACTCCAACGGCTTAGCTGAACATTCAAATCTGCTTATAAAAATACAGAGGGATTCCGTTTGATGTGAGACTACATTAGGTGGATAAAATCCTTAGAACTATGACAACGCGAATACAATCATCTCCAATAAAGGATGAGTCGATTTAGGGTGCCACGAGAATGCATGCGAAACGAGCAAAAAACATTTCAGCTTCGTCTGCACTATCGGCAGCCCAAACGTTACCTCTTTTCATTGGAACAACCAACGCCGGTCTACGAATCCTTTCGCTAGCATAGCGATAGAAAAACTTTGCGTTTTCAAAAAAAAATTCGGTTTTTCAAGTGTTCCGAGCCTCATCCATGCCCTGCACATTTTGGCTCGTTTTCTGTCGCAATTTCGTTCAAGTCGAAGAAGGTTGAATGCGTTCTCTATGCGGCGCCATGTTGCTGCACCACAAGACGTCACCTGAGTCTTATCTGTCTCTCATAGAAACTCTGATCATTCGGTAGCGATCATTTTGTGTCGTATAAATTACGAACAGGCCATCATTCGTATTTCATGAGATATCTAGCGAGCAACCGAGACATTTTTCAAGGGAGTGACATGATTGAAATTCGCCTGCAGACTTCGAATAGTTCTATTGAATATCATATATTGGACTTGTATTGAACTTGACTATTATGGCTACGATCTCCTCGCGATCTATGTCCTTTCTAGTTACTGGTATCAAGCTTTTCGTGTGATACGCCAGAGGGCATAGGTTCACCTGACACATCATTAACACTACGACGTTACACCATTGGCTATTGGCTATGTCCTGCTGTTAGCAGCGTCTGAGTTTTCTCATCCAACGTCTCGTTCCAACGTTTCAGCACATCGCTTCCAGCTAATCAGGTTCTTCAGTAATCGAGAAGGCCTAAGGCAACAAAACGCCAGTGCTTGAAACCTCTCGACTTTGACGCTTGTCAACGCCGTGTGCCGTTCCTCCTACGATGGTAACGAAGATCGGATACGTACAATGACGGGCATCTCACAAGTTTTCACACGTGTTAGACGTCCCTGTATGAACGTATCAGACGGCAGAATAAGCCGCACAAGGACGTTGCGGCCTTTGTAAGTTGTCTTCTAGCATTTTCGCTAGTTCAGCGAAACAATACAAAGTGTGGGTTGTACTTGAGCGCTGTTATTTCGTATATCGATAGGAACGTAATGCTCGGACTGATTATAAAGAATATTTAAATAAGCACATGTACGAAAAAGACGGAAAGTTCCATGGTCCTGACTTTGTGTTCCATACAGCTAAGGATTGTCCGAAAGCTGATGCTCCACAGGCAGAATCTCGGATGCGGTGGCATTGCTATTTGATTTAATACACGACCAGGGACGGCCACCTAAATTCGTTCAAGAGTGTTTTACATTTCACATAGGTCGTAGAAAGGACCCTAGTAGAAACCTCATAAGTCACACATGTTTTAGCTTGTATGTGACCTCTACTCAGAAAGGATTTGTAATTACATAGAACACGATTACAGTATGATCATATTATATGCATATATATATATATATATATATATATATATATATATATAGCAGGACGTCGAGCAGGACGGCTCATGGAATGCTTAGGTTGAAGCGCAATAGGAAGGCTCAGCTATGCTAACGATAGGAAAGGCGCCCGGATCCGCCATATCCAAGAGAGCGGAACGAAGCCCTGCGGGCGAATGGCCCACAGAAGTGGGATGGGATGACGGCCCCATTGTCGCGGTAGACAGAGGCGAAGTATGAACATGCGGCAGAGCGACGGCCGGCGGCGAAGGATCGAGGACAGAGAAAAAGAAAAAAGATACGAAAGCGACACACGCAGAAATCAGCATTTTTCATTTGTGACCCTGCTCAAGCCGCGGCCGACTGTCCGCCAGCGTCAACGTCTGGAATAGAGCCACAGATACGAAGTCGCGCAAGAAAGCGACTCTATGTAGTATAGAAGAGAAAGAGAGAGAGAAAAGCTAGGCACAGATACATTAGCGACTCGAAAGGCTCGTCTGTGCGGAGAGATGCGAATATGCTAGCATAGGAAGATCTTGAAGCAGAGAAAATAGCGACGCCCCGGCAACAGCTGCTGTGGTGCCTGCTCACGTTGGAGCGAGAATAATATACATATGAAGACACTAATATATCACATACACATCTAAGGCAATGCTCCAATCTTTAACAGAAATAGCACAGGGAGCTACAAAAAAACTACTTTTAACGCTGGAGCCATAACTCAAACCGAGGAAAGAAGTCAAAACGGCAAAGTCAGTACGTCTCGTTTAGCATAACGCTAACCTGTTGCCTTGACAGTTCAGGCATCGAATCGATAGAGGTATGTCCAGAAATGTCATTTAGCTTAGTGTGGTACGAGTGGTACCATTTGACAGCGATTAAACCATAAAATGTGGGAAAATGTGTATTTATCAGCGCTTCTTTTATGGTTAACTACATACTACCAGGCTTGTGTATGTAACTATACATAACCATATGTAGCTAACTGTGATCTTTGCCGCTGAATATATCGCGATTCGACATCTTATTCGCAATGAAGTGTATTCGCGTTTTAAAGGCTGGTACAAAGTGATTTACAAACATCTGACAATAATATTTTATTTCAGTTATAAGGAACAATTTCATAAAAGAGAGAGATAATGGCTACGTATTTTAGTAAAAAGAGTCCCACATGAGCATAGCCCGCGTTGCTCTAATACTGCACGATAAATTCGTTTTAGAACCAGCGAAACCAATGTCTCTTCCAAAGCTTCCTTAGTTGTCAATACTGATTATTTGATACAAAAGTAAACCACCAACAATTTGCTTAATTTGAAGAGTACTTAAACCATTGAATAAAAGCCTGTCTGAATGTGGCCCCATGTTTAATAGCGCTTAGTTCGTTCATATTGTTCTAGGTCTCCTTTTCGAATTGATCGTCTGAGAATGCGCGTTAAAGATCACATGTGCCAATTTATATAATATTCTATGTGATATCTTGAACGCCAAAGGCACACGCAAAGGCACCGGACGTAGAATTGTGCCTCTTTTTTTTATCAGTTAAATCTTGGGCTCTCGAGGCCCGACTTCCATTCCACGGGTCCATTGAGGGCTCGTTTGGGGATCTCAGGCACTGAGCAGGTGGAATTCGAACATCTGAACGGATTGACTGTTACTTCGGCGCCTTCATACATCGCAACCTTCAAGAGGTTCAGCGAGTCACGATAAGCGTTCATGAGTGTTGGGCAGAACAGCGATTTCTAATATCTGTATCGTTCCTCGTGAACGGCATACAGGAAATAGCAAAAATAAAAAATGTTAAAAGCCGTGCATTGCTTCTCATGGTCTCATACCTTTCTTTTGCGATACAGTTTCTGTATTGTTTTGTCCACAATCCTCGCCCGGTTTTTGTGTGTCTGTCACTACAGAGGTTTGCGCAGTAAGGCGTACACCATAAAGGGTTGCTTGGAGGCTTAGGCTGACAGACACGTTTGCCTGACACTATTAATCCCTATAGGGAAGTAACCTTCTCATGGATATTAACCTTTATCCTTGTATAAAACTGTATATGAGCGCACGTTCTCCTGCGGATTTATCGCGTAGATAGTGCGTTTAATGATCGCACTCGAGCAAACTAAGCCTACTTCAGGCTCACTTGATGCCGCGGTTAGTAGCGTGTTATTATAGTGAATTGTATCATCTTGGTGCCTAGACACATTGTTTTTTCATCCTTGTTTGTGTATATACGCTGTAAAGCATAGCAGATCCCTTTTCTCTGCTAATCCTGGCGGGTAAACATATATTTGTAGATATTATTTTACAAGTTTGTTCATATTTATACGTGTCTATAATGGTATTGGAAGTCATGCTTGTTAGGATAGTAAAAAACAAACTGGCATTATGAAACGTTCATTTGTGTGTGCGTGTGTATATATATATATATATATATATAGGCACGTATCATTTTAGTTGCATAAAGGTGTGCTTCACGTTAAATAGCTGCAGCAACGCAGGCCATGTCTTTACTTCAAGCGCTATTCGTAAAACTAACATGATTGGCACAGATGCCATATCCGATATCTTTACCAGTCTTTCATACTTGACCATCGTTTGTAGTGCAGCTATGATCTTACCTATGTCGTGTTTTCCATTGGGACGATTCTGTATGAACTTGACAAGGTCATATCTGATTGGGGAAGCTGTATACAGTAGCATACGGGCTCAAGGACGTTGCCGTGATATTGAGTAACATTTAACCTGTTTCCCCGAAGTACCTTCTTCTTATCAACAAGGAATGCCCTTCGCCTTAAGGCGTTAAGTTTACATGTGCCTTGGTGTGCCTTCGCTGGATATTTTCATCTTTGCTCGAGCGTTCGACCTCGTCCTTAGAGATATACTCTCTGGTAGGCTCCGAATAGGGACGAAGCGGCGATCCCGTGCAACGACGGCTACGGGAAGCACAGCCATCTGAGCTACCCAACAACCCTCGGACGAGTGTTGACTAAGCTAAGCAATGAGAATTAATTATCCTGCTTGATAGATAATACGGTGATATCCGCTAGCTAGCAAGTTCTCGTGCAGCAGAAGGTGCAATGTAGGTACGGCCGCCACCAAAACCAATCCCCAGCAGAAAGCGACTTCCCCCTATTCCGTGGCCCCGCGCCCACAACGCCGCAGAAGCAGAAGCAGTCTGCTGATCCCTTCAGCTGGTGGCCCTTTACTTGCATGGCCTGCATTCTCGGGTGGACTAGGCTCACCGTCTGAAGCTGCATGCCTCTCTCTGCTCCACTAAGCTTAAGCCACTTTCCTTCCAGAAGACGGGCCGGTGTGGCCGGTTCTTTTGCAGCCGGCCGATCCACATCTCGCAACACACGTCGGTGGCGAACACTGGCAAAGGTCTGAGAAAGGCTTAGACTCTGATCGTCTCTGCTAGGGAGCCATAGGATCGACAGCGAGCAGGGTAATAGATACTGGGCCTGCACAGTGTTCGAGGGTTAGGTGGGATCACGGACGCGGTCGAACGATGACGCCAGAGCAGGCCAAGCAAACTGTGCATTGCAGTTGGCAGCACCGTTGTCCAGGCGACACGTGTCGCCTTGACAACCGTTCGTAGGTGAACTGGTCACCTCCACTTCTGCCCAAACAAATGATTCGCAGGACATGCCGTCTAACAGACGCGTGATAACGTGCCGCCTGAAAAAGAGCAATATCATCCTGTCATAAGCGAATTTCGCGTTACACCTCGA
This sequence comes from Tropilaelaps mercedesae, assembly GCA_002081605.1. Classification (NCBI taxonomy): domain Eukaryota; kingdom Metazoa; phylum Arthropoda; class Arachnida; order Mesostigmata; family Laelapidae; genus Tropilaelaps; species Tropilaelaps mercedesae. The sequence continues at coordinate 7,039 of MNPL01003257.1, forward strand.
GCGTCAGTTTGCGGCAGTTTTCCTGTACGATGGCCTGTTCAAGTTGTTCGATTGCATCCTTTGTATGGAAGCCGCTACTATAAATAACTTGGACATCTCTAACGAAGAATTTAGCAAACGTAGAAGACAAACGGTGGTCGTACGCTGAAAGTCACTCAGGTAAAGCAGATGTACGTTTATTCAGTAGCTACAATCCGTGTCAACATACCAGTGATAGGGGACCGCAGCAAAGACCAATCAGTCTCTGATATGACATGTTCAGGAAACAATCTCTTTGTCCGCGTGTCACGATTGCAATTAGGTGAATCTCGCCAAGAATGCTATCCTGACAATCGCTACGCGAAGCAAGCGACTGTGACGTGTTCATATGCGGGACAAAATGTTTACGATTTATTTCTGCTGTGCTATCATCGGCACGCTTTACCCGGACAGCCTCATCATTCTCGAACGTCAAATGAGGACGAGTCAGGTTCTGCTTCGTAATTATCATTTTTCCGATATTTAGCACGTAATCACTCTGTCCATCGTCTGCTAATGAGGGTTAAATGTTGTTGCGAAGACGCTCGTGATGTCATCCAAAGACGTGAGCTGATTCGTCATGAAACCCAAGGTTACTGCTGAGCCGTATCGAGGACAGAGACCAACATGGACTACTATGCACGAGGCGGTAGTTGAAACTGTCAGTCAAGCAGGACTCACGAGAAGGCCTCGTCAAGATCCGTACGCAGGTAGTGTGAAGTTTTCATGGAGGAAAGTCGCTTCGTTCCCCAGAACTGACGAATTTGATAACCCACTCAACTGAGAGTGACGGCTCGAGTTGAGCGCTGAAACAAGGTGCGCTTTAAAGATAGTTGTGGGAAAATAGGTTAGGGAATCACGAAACATACGGCGTGTGCAGGTGCCATATGTAACTTGAAAGCGCTTTTCAATGTACGTGTTTAGTTGGATGTTGATTTATTTTTAAGATCAGTAATGACTTTATTTTTTACCGCGCTTATTCGTAAATAGTGTTCGTTCTTGCAAGTCAAACAAATGTAAGATTAGGATCGAGCAAAGTGACTGTCCAGGTATGCTGTGTAGCGGACATTTGTACTTTATATAATAAATAAAACTGGCGACATTTTCTGAATCTACGTGTAGAAAATAAGAGTAGCAGAAATATTAGATATACTTCAGTCATCCTATCGTAGAAGTCATTCCATATATATTAGTATAAATTGAATCTACTTTTTTTCGGGTAAGCCAGCAATTGAGGGTAACGGTGTCAGCATTTCGTTTATTTTGCAAAAAGTTCTTGAAATCTATCATTTGATAGATATGTCAATTTCGAGTAAGTGTGGTAGGAAATGTATAATGTAGCTCATATAAATTATTGCATTTTACGCAAAGGATATTCCAATTGTTCTTAAAACCTACCGAGTTTTTTATTCTATCCAAATTAGACGATTTGATTGGAATACGAAACAGTACACGATGAACCTGGTATGACCATTTTTATTTTATTAATAATTATTACTGACACAAATTCGCCAAAACTATTGCCCTGATTACATATGTTTAAGTTCGCTTTTGCATACGCTTTTGCTAGTATTTCAGAGGTTCAAAACTAACAGAAGATATCGCTTGAAGCGTCAAAACCACCCATCAGGTTAATTTAAAACATAAGGTAAGATATAATATATGCCTGAGATAATTTGAAAACCCTTAGGTTTACAAAAAGGTGTTAGAGCGTCTTGCTTAGAATTAAGAGTTATATCAAATCTTCCAGCTTCTAAACCCCTTTCCGTAGAAAAAAATAGAGTTAGCGTTAATATCTCCAAAACCAGGAGAGCTATCAAAATCTTCACTATCAAATACTCCATTAAAATTCATGAAAATAATTCAGTACTAGTTCTCCTTCTTATTTATGTTGGAAAACGTTTGGCCACAGTATTTATACCGGTCACAACATCGTCAGGCCGACACTCAAAAACGTAACCTGACCACAAGAAGGCAGTGCCAAACTTATATGAAAACTGTAACTTTTATTTCAGAGTTTAGGATGTTCGTTCTGAAAGCTGAAACAACAATGACAGGTAGTTATAACTGCTATTTGTAAGCAAAGCAGTCTTATTCATTTAGTATAATAAGGAACAACTGAAAAGACCAGTGAATCGAACAGTACCCATGTCCAATATGTACTAAATAAGTATAAGCTCAGCAAATTAGTAAAAAAAGAGTGGCTAGGATATTGCTAATGCTAGCGGCTAATAATATATCATGTAAAACAAAGAGTCGATTGAGGTTTAATAATTGTTTCGCTACACGAATGGTTTTCTGAATTGCAACAGAGAAACGCTCACGTGAGCCTTGTCTCTGCGGCAAGGTATTATTCATTAGATACATTCTAGTGCTGAATGGATTTTGCGGTGCTGTGCCATATCGTTTTGACTTAACGGCTTCGGTTTTGTGCTTCCAATTGACATCATTGGTTGCTATTACTAACATGAACGCCCTATCGGAAGACAAGGTTATTTGTTACATTTGAAAACGGGTAGGACTTAATTGATAAATGTGGTTATTTAACCCGCATCTTACCCTAGTAAGTGAGGAAGTAATATAATTTGCCATTAAAATTCACTCAAAGCTTTGGTCGCTGTGGAAGAGGTTAATGGAGAACTCCTGAAATAGAATAAATGGCACTACGGATATCCTAGTTTGAATGATGTCTGTTCTGCCAAAATGCAAAACATTCGAAGCCATATGATTGGTCCAAGATGTTGGTGTTTAGTGGTATTACTCATAGATCGAAAAGTATTTAATTCAGTCAGCCTGTCGGTCCTGTTCAGGGACCTCGCCAACTGTGGTTTTTTCCTTATTTGAGTGTTATTTCCCAAAAGCCCATGGCTATTAGTGCCCCCTCTTCAGGACAAACTGTGATCATTAACAACAAACGGGTTTTCCGTGTATCGGTTATTGATTTTGTCAATGTTTTTCTATAGGATAATTTAAAAGGTATTGCTTCTTTTTGGAGTCCGAAGCAGAAACACGGCGGCTTCTGCTTATTTATGCCGTCGAATGAAAAACGTTTGGCTTGCTTTACCATGGTTTTTTCTCTGCACCTTGTTTACGGCGTTGAGGCCTTCAAATTGACTTACTATAATGAACTAGAAGCATTTACAAACAACAGAAACGAATTTTAAGAATTCGTTATATATACACCATATCTGCTTTTATTTTCGTTGTGCGCTTTTATGCTTAACTTACTACAATAATTAAAATTTTTACAATACTATATTCTAGGTATTATGTTACCGAAGATTTCGCCGAGTCAAACTCCGGGCTCCTCAAGTTACGCCTCATTTTGCCCAAACACTGGTCAATTTTGATCGGTATTTAAAAGTGCGTCAACATGAAATGGGCTACCAGTCGATATTTGTGTGTTGGATTGCTCTGTTGAGATTTTGAGGCCGAACATTAACAGAACACCTTGTCAGTGCGAAATGACTCATTTCTTTAGAATATCGTTTCATTAAACTTATGAAGGACCCTAAGTAGTATCAGCCGCTAAAGTACTATTTTATTTGTGAGTATATCTCCCCAGGTTATATCGTATAAATCCACTCTTACGTATTAATATTTGACTGGAAAGCAATACCTGTCTGACCAACCGTAGTGTTACTATTTATTAATCATAGTAATATAGAAGACGATTTCCAGTCCTATGCCAGATATAATGTACCATACTCATTTTGCTGCAGCAAGCCTCTAGTTGTTAATTCACGCTCGATAACATAATCTGCAAATCACTATTAAGGCTAAATAAATAAATTTACAGTTGCTTGCTATATTTTTCATATCACCTATTCGTTCCATGGGTTACATACCAGTAAAATATTATCAGTACTAAAGAAATTTCTTGAAGTGTTCTTTATTTGGGCGAATACCGGACAGCTGCGCCAAATAATCTGGTAGACCTCGGGCCTTCATGTCGAAGCTGTCAAACCTGCTAGCATGAAGGGAGAACGACTGCATTAAACTGAGGCAACCGATTCCTCTGGTGACTTAAACCTAAGTAGAAACCCATTTCTTCGAAGGTCAATAGTGAAGTATCACAATGGAGATGGCACCGTCGCATGTGAGCAATGTGTCCAGCCAATATGTTTAGAGGAAGTAAAATATCGCCTTGGACAGCGTCTCTCAGGAATATTTACGCGGCGTGGTGACATAAAGTACGACCATATTCTTCACGAATGCGTCAATTTAGACGTCTGACAGACCACGAAGCCGTTCGCCAGGACACCCACAGTCCTCACTTAATGTAGAGGGTGCCGTTTTGTTTTGTCTTTCCTAACCTTTTAACGAAATCATATCTCTGGGCACCTAATCATGTGCAAGTATATCCCATCACTAACTCCTCTCGTAGTTACGTCAAGAACAAGTGCAAACGTTTAAAAACTGCATTTGACCTGATCTGCTAATTTTCGACAATATATGTTGTTGCCTCGTTGCGCATGCGTAAAAAAACAACCAACCGATGGTATTCGGTGTGGTTTTTCCTGTGGTTTTTGGCTACCACAGAGTGTCCGGAAACGTACGCTAATGAGTATACTGTGTAAGGACGTCCTCTTGTTGACACCATCACAGCTGCCCCTGCGTTTCCCGAAATCGACCGTCTTACCCAGTCGCCGAATGTATGCCTCCAGTAAGGTTCCGTAGCAATGTTTGTACAGCGTCGTTTTCCTTTGAGCTGTTAGTGCTTTTAGTGCTATCTAGATCATGTCTGTCAATTTCGGGCGGCGTCGAATTGACACAATATTATGAATCCCTGTTCGAACGCTCATTTTCGCTCAGCAAGATCATTTCTTTCTCGACGAGGCGTACAACAACACTGGGAGGATTTAGGTTGGCAAACTTCTAATTGTCGACGATAGATCATATCCCGAATTTCCTCACGTCGCAGTGTAACTCGAGTTCAACTTCTTCCAGCATTGGCAACCGACAGACCCCGAGACCTCCTCAATTCGTCGATGCAGTGGGTTCCAGGACATACTAAAAAGCCCAAGCGGGTTTCCAACCTTCTTGGGTACTAAAGCGTGCTCGTATAGTTGTGAGAGGGGCATTCGCTTGCTTTACTGCTAATGCGTTTCGCTAACTTATGCGACGACTTCCAAGGTCATCATGTGGACCGCTTGCATGATCGGGGGTGTTTCGTCGCTGGGCGACAGATCAATGCCAGCGTCTGAAGAGTCATACACTTTCATTCCTATCCTGATGTCTGATATGATGATGAGGTAACTAATAAAAAAAAAGCCCTAGGAGTAGAACCGACACCGGCTCGCCCGCTTCATCAATATTAGAGCACTTCCACGACGTCGTCCGTTATTCATTAACGCTAGGAGCTGGCACTGCCTTCCAGAATGCCTCGGTTGTGTTCTTCCGAGATGGTCAAGAGCCGCTACCTTGCAATTAGCAGCTGCTGACGGACGTAAACTATCTCGTATTTTCTTTTTTCGTCACTTCTGGCCGTCCATACGTGTACAGTGCGAACAAAGCTCGTTCCTAATGCGCTACTACGATTCCTCGTAGTTTTCCTCACTTATTCGCAGCTGTGCTCTATTAGAGTGAACAGCACTTGCAATATCTCCAGGCGACTTTCTTTTTTCCCCATCTTTTGTCGCTGCCATGTTTGGTGTGGCTTTCTCGTACTCAATGTCGAGACAATGTGCCACATTCGAGTGACCTTTAGCGTTCTTGGAGTATTTCGAATCTGCACAACAAATTCAATCGCGGTTAACCGCATTGTAACCGACCTAAACATACATCAATTCCGAACAGGAAAATTCAAAAGCCTGCAATGGCAGTCTGTTGAACAGAAACGCAAATTACAAATTTTATCTTTTTCGTTAACTGAAACTGGGCAGAATCAGAAGAATGGCATAAAAGAATTGTTGTCTGAAACAAAGTTTATCGTCATTCCACATACCAAAGTCTGGTAGGCTTTTCCCTTTGATCAAAGCTTCAGCGACGCCCATTAAGAGGCATTGAGACTTTTCCCTTTGTTCCACCAGACTAGCGGAAAGAGTGACGCTTATCTGGTAGATTGTTATCGCGAAAGCGCCTTCTGCTTCACTTGCTGCTGGAATGGCGTTTGCTTTGAAGAGGGTATGCTATCTTATCACGAACTGGCTTCCGTGTGCCTTTCGTATCGGAATGCCCACACACAATCTAGCTTTTTTTCCGACGTCAGAGCCCCGGGGTTCAAGACAACCACCCACGTGTCCATCCGTACGACAATCCATTTATTTATCTATTCATAGGAGCGTTATCTCTTACGCCTTCGTAGCTTCAAATCGATACGGGTTAGAAATCTTGTTTTGACCCCTCTCACCGCTTAATGCAACAAGTCAATATCGTACATGATATGGTATGTACTCACGTGACAGTAACCATATCTGCTGAATATGGCCTATGAACCGAGTTTTAGTGGGTGATGGCTCAAGGGAGACAGTATAGAAGGGCTATTATCGACAGGGCAAGCGCAGAGTTAATTATCCAATGTTTGTTTGAGGCAGGCTGGAACATACGACGATACAATATTTTATGATGATGCTTTAAGATGAATTTTACCCATTAGCTTGCCATTAGCAGCCGGTCGAATCAGCAAATTAACATAGTAGGTTACCGTGGCAATTCCCTTTTTTGTATGCATATGTGCAATGCATGTAATTACTGAGTCGCATCATATGTTTATTATAGTAGTTTTATGTGCCAGGCATTATTTTATCGAGACATTGATAAGACTATATATGGTGAAAGCCACACACCTAGCAGACGTACCAGTACCAACTTTTTACGATTGCGCTTCTGAAAAAACGTATTAGCATTTCTGACAATTGATCTATTATTATTATTATTATTATTATTATTATTATTATTATTATTATTAATTAGTACAGCTAAAAGCTGTTCTTAATGCATCTATACCATAGATACATCTAGAGTTATGCATTTATTAAAATAACCTACTCTTTGATCGAACGTATACTGCTTCGGGCAAATGGCTAAAATACCATTATTGTATCAGTACTCTCTCTCCTACGTAGAACAGTCCCTTGGAATGTTTGGAATTTAAAGCAATACCTATGAAATATCAAATCTCACTTCTTCGGCAGGTGATGAGACAAACGAGCTCGTTTTCCATACGCACACACACACACACACACAGACACATCCACACACACACAAGTGCACGCGTACACACACACACGTGCACGCGTACACACACACACGTGCACGCGTTCACACACACACGTGCACGCGTTCACACACACACGTGCACGCGTACACATACACACACACACACGATTCTTCTTCACGCATACGCAATATGTGAAAAACAATCAATCGGAGCTAACGTTACGCATGTCATACGCTAGACTTTCCTTATGCTGTCCGTACGTCTGAGCCGCTTCTTATCTAATGTGTTGGCCATCCAGTAGGCTGCTCCCTTGCAGAGTGAGCCCTCCCTGTACGTCTTTCGGGAAACGAATTCCCTTTGGATAGGGACATTGTTTATCGTTAAGCCTAGGTGGGAAGGGTGCTACTCCGGAAGTGGGTCGACCGGCTATAAACGAGGATTCAGCGCCCGTCGTCTTCTCATAGCACTTAGTAGCTGCTCTTTCCATTTAGTCTGCACCTTTTCTAGATTCGTTCTATCTCCTCTCTTTTTCACCTTTCCTTCTCTCTTCCTCTTCCCTTTTTCTCTCATTCCTCTACTTACTTATATAGATGCCCCTTTGGTTCACGGTGTCTTCTTGGCCTTTTTGGACCTGCCCTCGGCTGGCACTTTCTCTACTGTAATATGAGTTCTACGTTACATTCTCGTCCTGGACGTCCTCATGCTCGTTGTTGTCGTTGTTGTTGCTGTTGTTGTTGTGGCGTTCGTTGCCCGTGGAGACCCTCAGCCTCTTTCTGGCCACAGGCGGCTGTTTTCCATGCGAGCTGAAAGCCGGTGTGGTGATGATTAATGAAGGACAATAGCCCCGACGATGACCGCGGATGGCCAAACGCCCAATGGATGAGAGTCCACATTCCTAAATCGCACTGGTCCTTCCTTAAAGCGCCGTGTGATCCAAGGGTCGGCGGGCGCTCGATGGCCGAAGCTGACTTCGGGAGGAAACTTTCTTCTCCGTTGAGACGAAAAGAGCTTCGGGATGGCCGGGCAGCGCCAGCACCGATTCGCACAGTCGCATCCGTCCTCGTGATAGCCACGTAGTGAATTGCGTCCGCGCGACCATTCAGTTCACGATGAGGTCAGATCACTGCAGGTTAGTTGACGCTCGTCTGGGGCATTCGCGTGCGTTTCGTCGCCGAAGGGGCATCTATATGCAACGCCCCTAGATGCAACGCTGTGGCCTTCGTCGTTACACACTTACATTCGCAGGATCTGTCCGACGGGCCGATGCAAAAGGCAATAAATGTCGACGTTAGATGTTGGCTAATGTTTAGCCCAGAAAAAGCCAGCGGGCTTTTTGATAACAGGAGCGCGTGTGTAGTTTCCGCCCACGTCTTGCGTGTGCAAGCAGCAATCGCGTAGTAAAAATCCCCGAGGCGCAGCGTGAAGGCGTGAAGTAGCTAGCAGATGTGGTCATGGGAAACTGTAACGGCCTCTTCTCTCCATCACCGGACCCGCTACTCATCGGCACGTTTACCAGAAACAATCGCAAAAGCTACCAGCTCTTCTCGTCTTTGCCCTCGTAGGGCAAGGGCCATAGTCTAGCCAAATCTCAGCAAGAGTGACGGCGAGGTTTCGGGCTGCGGCCTGCATCAAGGCAACTTTTGGAACGGCTCTGACTTCCGTTCCGGCCATGTTGCGTCGGCCACGTCGATTTCGAATCTCTCCATCCGGCCGGTCCTTGAACCTTACGCCGAACCCCGGTCGAACGAATTGAGGTTCTCCATTCAAGAGAAAGCGTCCGGAAATCGTCTGCGGTGAAAAGCAGCCGCGCCTTTATTCGCTGTTGTAGGTATCCGTTGGTTACCACAGCGTCTAAAAAAACAGTCGAAAAGTTGTTCGAATTGTTACAGTTCTGGATAATTCAATAGACGCGTCCAACAAAAACGTAGCAGCACGACGGCCGCTGATCGCTCAGGCTAAGTTAGCTAAATTGACGCTCGGCTAAGACTCATATGAGTGTAGATTGTTTCAGGGCATAGAGTAACAGCGAATTCTGAAAAACTAGAAATGGCCGCCATGGCATGAGCCATCCTCACGCCTCCACCTCAACCTGACCACGTCGTGCACTCAAAGCGTTGTTTTAATAACGCTACAGCTGGCGTTAATGTTTCTCCCAACAAAAACGGGCATATGATCGTTTTTATTCGAGTACCGCCGAATTCCGCGCCGTGTTTCAGAATCGGAACCCCTATTCGAGTTGAGCTTTTTAGCGGTCCATTGAGAATTACGTCGACTGGCCGAAACTGCAGGATAAAGATCCAGGATTCACAAAAGTCAGCAGCGGACCAACCGACCTAGAAAGTTGGATCAATGGCTAAACGGGAGCGTTGTCGTATGGCGGCATTTGCACGAAGTTTGAAGCCGAAGTGGAGTGTCCGAGCTTGATCCATCTAAATCCGCTAGTGCGAGCGGGAACTGAAACTATGGAAGCACTGGCGCGGGTGCAACTTTGTTGTGGCACAGAAGCCTCTTCACACCCGGCCGATGGTTTTAAGGTATCATGGAATTTCTCCAATGGGTGGATGCCTCTCAACTGATTGCGTCGGTTCGAACTTGCCCGCCAATCAAATCTGACATAAATACTGTCGGCATCGCTCTAGAAAGATCTACTCAATATATATATATATATATATATATATATATATATGCCTGACCCCACTAAGCCCATTTACAT
>MNPL01003258.1:0-11630 GCA_002081605.1 Tropilaelaps mercedesae
TATATATATATATATATATATATAATATATATATATTATGTTATATACTAGAGTAAATTTTATCCATTTTCCCGTTGAATGTTAAGTATAATGAAACCATTTGATTATGAAGTCTTGTTAGACTTGCGACCTTTCGGTGAGTGCTGCATATTTACATAATATCTGAAATATGACTTTGGTATACGTCACAAGAGTCACCATTGTGGTTGGCTCAACAACTTAGCTTAGTTGGCTCAATCTTTTGTCGACTCCACCATTAGAGCTTCTCAAAGTTTTGCGTCACATCCGCGTAATCAAAATTAGGATTTTATAATTAACTAAGGTTAACGAAATATTGCTTTTCATCTCCTTATTATTTAAAACGTCATAAATATTTGTTTGTATATTATACATCTTTTTGAAGGAAACCTTTTTACTCAATCCTTTATTTAACAAAAATAGATAAATGTAACTATGTATGTCTATATATGTGTATGCGCGTTGTGCTGTACTCTTCAGACAAAAGCCGTAAAGGGAGACACATCAGATAAATTTACATTCTTCACAACTTATAACATTTTCACGCTCATATAAGAAATTAAGTTTGAAATTGGCTTAATTTCATTAATAGAAGAGCTTCCTTCAGAAAGAAGACGTCTTTATTGTATATGAAGATACGTTTCGCAGGATGGTGCTAACGGTGCTCACGTAAAACTTTTGTATAAATGATTTTTTATTTATTCTAATGATTTCTTTAGTTTAGCTGCGCAATTAAAAGTAACGTTCAACCATTTCTGGCTGCAACAAATTTAGAATTTGTACGCAGTACCCATGCTGCGAAACCATACGGATAATACAAATGTGTCTCATGTGTTATGCTAGGTTTACAATGAGTGTTTTTAAAAAAGTCAATGAAGTGTTTCATATAATCTAGCAAACAAAACACCGAAATATTTATGTTGGCAAACCATTTTTCTGCGTTTCAAATATTACAATGGCGAATACACTTATTATTGAAAATAGTTTAAGGTGTCAAACGTTAACACAAAAAGGTATAAGCTTAATCTCCTAAAACAGGTCTAAGAAAATTACCGTAAATAGGTCTACGGAAACTAGGACGAGCGAGACAGCAAACTCTGTCTGATATTTGCTTTCACACTTGAATGAAATTGTGGAACATTTACAAGTTTTGATATCTTACGTCGAAGGCTGCAAATCATTAAATCTGTTCTGATTACACTCAACTATGTGGGAAAATAGTGCATTAGCAGTCAATCTAATTAAATCGAATATACGATAAACTTTCTAATCTGCATTAAGGATACGTCTATAGGGTAATTCCGAAACAAATTATGAGCTAATTCAACTTGACTATAACGCCAATTCTTAAAAATATGGACACAAGCAAGTGCAGCAAAATTTTGCGATACAACAAATTCATTTGCATTTACTACAATTATTCTGAATTAGTTTGAATGTGAAGAAAATGTGAGCTTCCAAAGAGGGTTAATAACAGTGATCATACTAACACGTTTTCGGTATTTCGTGCACGCTTAAATACATGATCTAACCAGCAGTGGTTCTTCTTGTACGTCATGGAGAACGAACACATACATTACTTGTTTTGAATTTTTGGAAAGTAGAATTATTACAATTCATACCGTTACCAATAGCAAAATGCTTTAGGTATCGAATTTAATGAAACAAAAAACTTGATCATTTTTGTTAGTTGCCTTCTGAAGTGAAAAAATAAATGAGTGAATACATTTTATTGTTCCGGAAACACTGAAAATAGCACGTTAGTATAGCAAAATTGCATCTGTTAATACTCTTCAATAAAGCCACACAAAATTATTGAACCTTATAGCCCTCTTCAGTTTCTTTTCATATCTTATCTATCGGAAGCTAACTTAGACAAATTATTTCCTCCCCCAACTAAATAATATTCAAGTGTTAGGTGTTAACAAGCTAACGACTTACTGAAAAAGAGTCACGTTTTCACAGAGACACCACCTAATTTGTATAATACGTAAATTTACGGTGATCTATAATAGGTAGTAAACGCTTAACTCTCAGTAAACTTTCTGACACCGTATGAAAGATATATTTTTAAAATTCTATAGGGAAGGCTCTTGGTGACTATATGCTATAAACGAATGAGTCTTTTCATATAACTCACAAAATATCTAGTTTACGTGTTAAGCGAAATTCTGTAAGCTTCATATATCGTTGTAATATTATTTTTAGGGCAATAGTGTTCTAGTTCATTATTTCATATGAACCTACTAATAAAGCTTGGATATAAAAAAACAACTTGAAAATACACTATCATATTCAATGTGTTTTGCTCTCGTAGTCCTGTCGAACCAATTCACTACCTCCCTCCATGTTTGCTGCTTCCGTATCATATATTGCATTGCCCGCCTCGTAGGATTTGACGACCTCCCTTGACGACCTATGGGCCATCTACCCTTCATTTCTGTGAAGCCGCGCACTGGAGTATCGTGAGCTCTACGTTGTCCACTTCATCTAAGGTATAGGGTACAAAGATATTGACTATCGCCTTTCTTATTTTCACTATATACGTTTGAAACTGTCTTTGAACGTATAACACTTGAAAGCTTAATAGGTAAATTTACTTCGTGGTTCACCGTAGCACTTCAAGTGTGGAATGAGGATCTTCGTGGACTGTCCCTTAGAGCCTTCCTTTGCAGGAGGGTGCGTCCATTCTTCCTGACACATTACATTAACATCGATATATAATCACCTCGTCTCACTGGCTAAAAGGTCCCATAGCACAAGTTACACTAGAATCAGTAGGACGCTAGCTGACATTTTTTCGATCCCCGCGATTGGACATTTATATTTATGGGGTCCGTCTTGCGAAGTAATGCAAAAAGCACTACCGTGAACGTTCAACTTCCAGTAGATATAAGTATGCAATAATAATTTTAACAATATGATAATTCTTAGATAAAGAAATGAGAGTAAAACGGAATAAGGAAATTTACTATTATTATTATTATTATTATTATGCTAACGTGCTAGCGATGATGGCTGTGGTCGATAGTGACTTCTCGAATCTGGGGCTATAGAGTACAACTATTCCTAACACTCATCATTTATAGACAACAGTAGAACGAAAAATAAGGAATGGATATTGTAATATATTTGGTCATAAAATAAGGCACTATGTTAATCCAAAATTAAATACAAATAAATCTCTTTTAGAAACCCAATCCACCATTTTTCAAATTCATGGGGAATAATTTCCATTCGAATTACTGTAAATAGCTACGCAATAGCATCTGATGGAGAGATAACCTGATTAATGATACTAGTTATTTTGGAAGCTAAGCGGTAGCAGGCTAGACTAGGGCGACCGAGAGCTATCGTGGAAAGTAACGTCTTTTTTAAATAATATACAATATTGACGCGCGACAGAAGAACAGCACTTCTTAACAGTCAGAATTTAAGCGATTATTGGAAACACGTTATGACTCATATTTCTATAGTTGTATCGATAGTATACTTACAACTTTAAACCTCAGTATAACATTTTCTTTCAATTTTATCTTAGAATTTGTTGTGCGTGTAAATAGAATTCTTGAGCAGTGGTAGTAGATGTTACAAACAGCAAATATTCTCTTTTGGTCTAACAGACATTTACTACAACTATTTGTATCGGTACTACCACACTTTAATAAATAAAACTATACCTGATCTAACATTGGTTATTATGTGAAGTGTTGATTTTAGTATACTATAATTAAGTAAATCGTTTCCATAGCGGCACACACTGAAATGACTAACCCGCAGTTACCTGCAAGGTGGCTGTTATACCACGTAGCAAATTCACATTTATTTGGCCAACTGATGGTATAATACACATTGTTTGCCTAGTCGTATTGTAAGTATTTACCTAATTGTGCCTAATTCAATGCTAAACTTCCTTTAATATATGGAGGACGTATAACTCCGTCGCAGGTCCGCGTTAACCCAAGGACGTTCAATAGCGAGTGGGGAAACAAATACACCAATATGTAGATTAATTAATTGGCAGTTGGTTTTTTTCATTCCAGTATCTTTGTTTTAAACAGGTATTACTAGGAATTGTCCAACAAAAAACTCTCTTCGTATTTTATCGTCGTTGCTTTTCCAAAAATGGTACCTACTATCGTTTTTGTCCAGCATAGCAGTCACAAATCATATTGAATATGAATGCCCTATAATCAGATAGAGAGATAAGAGAGCTGATCCTCATGAGACTTGCGAACAAAAATAAGTAGGTTGTAGATAATAAATCAAATATTGAGCTAATCAAAGGCTGGAATATAAGTTGGCCCTTCGCGACTTTGTTATGATGAGCTCTTTGATAAAATTTGATACCTCCCAATTTGATACATCGTTTCTAGTAATTGAGCCATCTGACAATATAAACTTGCTAGTATACCTCATTTTCAACGTAATCATTTATAAACAGTGGCAATATTCATATTCAGTCAGATTGTTTACGTTACAGCGCGAAATAGTTTATGGAAAGTACGAGCACTTCCTTTTTTGGATTCGTGGGTTTCACTAATAGGAACGTACCAATCGTTGTGGGTTCATTTTCTATCACTTATGTTTTCACCTTGCACCGCTTCCGCTATCAATATTATGTTAATATCATGTACAGAAATATACGCGTTAACTGAATCATAGGCTTCTCAGTTACTGAGCGTGCAATGAAATGTTACATTTTACTGAGCTTTGCAGACCAGTTGTTGTCTCAAGCAATGGCTCATTGGCTAGATCACGCCACGGTGTGTTACAGCGTGATCTAGCCTGGTGTGTTACGTGTGATGCTTTATGAATGTTAGTTAAGGCTCTTATATCTCCTGGCTGAAAATACATAAACGGTTTGCGACCTCCCGAACATTCGGCTAGGTTGTCAAGGGTGCTTTTCGAACGCTGAGATACATAGCATCAATATGCATGTTTCTAAGATGCTTTTGAATGTAACAAATAGCCCTGAGATTCACAATGGTCTTGTCGAACTTTCTTATATCTGCCGTTTAATAGCTCGCACTCACTTTCAAGTCCTGCGTCCACAGAAATTGAGTGTATTGTTAAACACAGGCTGTTCGATTGAACAGAGTTGAAGAGCTGGCCACGCTTCTCATTTATTTATGTCCGAACTTCGTCGGTGGAATTTCCTTTTCGTACGCGTTTCTTTACAATGTTACTTACGTCTATATGTAGACTAATTAACTTGTGTGAAAGGAGCCATTGATCCTATATGTAGTTTATGACGTTATTTATTACCATCTTGATGGTCGCCCCACCAAATGTACTGAACTAGTCGCGGCCATTGGTTATTGTTTCAGTAAATAAGTCCCAGTGTTAAACCATTGACAATTGTGTTCGAAGTGGAGGATGCTACGGCCGGGTCAACGGGATGTTGTTGTGCGGACTATTGCACACCATTACTCGTGACACCCTATTTAGATCTACCAAGTCACCATCGTGTCCCTTTTCACAGTCGCAGACGTAGAAATATCGGTACATATTGGGACGGCCACTAATGTATGCATCTACACACCTGGGCAGCTCGTCAAATGCCACGCCAGTCATGTGTTTCGCTCTAATTCTTTTCAAGCAAGAATGCATGCATTTCAGATTGTTGACCAAACGACCCAGCACTGTTTCAGCCGGGTATTGATAGCCTGACCTGATCTCAAAAATCGAATAGGTAGTCCGCAAATTGTTACAAAGTTGTTAGATGCTCTGTTTTACATATCACTGACGCTTGTTGTCCCACCGTGGCAGGGAACTCGTACATTTACAGGAAACTTTTTACAGGGAACCGATGAATAAAAAAAAGCCTCCGCTTGCTCAGAAATAAATGCCCTGAAAAAGATCTATGGAACTGCCGGCAAGACTAATACGAACAGTGAACAAAATGGGGAACCTAGTGTACTCCCTAAAAACAGCAATTGTAGGAAAAGTAGGAAATTGTAGGAAAAGGCCAAGGTGCAAAACACCGCCCGAGACATCAAGAAAGTGGCGGAAACTTTGACGGGAATTACGGACCACGTTCAAGACTGACGATGGGGCAATGCCCCAGGAAGAACAAACGCTCTTTTTAGTTTATGGCTGTGACCGGGTGACCCAAATTGATGCGGATACGGTGAGAACTTGGTGGAAAGAGTAGTGGAAGAGGGTCTTTGCAAGTTGGCAATCCCAGCTAATTACTTCTTCGAAGGGGAGGCTTAAAGGTGGGCAGGGCGATCGTGTTTGGCAGAACCAGGGCCAGAGGAGGAGACAAATACCAATTGAAGACAGCGGGCACAATCAAGGTCAAAATAGGGAAGCGGCAGACACTTGCCAACATTTCAAAGGGGCTACAAGTTAGGCGAGCCGAAAGGGGTTAAAACCATCACAAAGACTAGGAAGGGGGATGTCACATACCTATCTGAAAACCAAAATAGCGAAGCTGATTGAGGAAATAGGGATGGTCCATCATTGCCCACAAATACATGAAGAGTAGAGTTCGGTCAACCTGGCTCAGTGGCAGAGAGACCAGCCAACGTATCATCGAATAGGTTGGGGGATGTCACTTTGATGGAAATATCAGAGCCCAAGGTCGGAGGTCTGGTTTGCGCTGGTCAGGATCACGCAAACGGCTGTGCTCAGCCAGAACGATAAAACTGGGTTTGCAGTGGGGTATGCTCAAGGCTGAGTGCTTAGACAAGCACGTCTCATTTGCCCTCTCGGAGCCAAACAGACGAGTCGCGAAAGAGCTCGCTAGGAGGGGAGATAGCTGGTATGGGGACGAAGAGGTAGACGCAGCGGTTTTGTGTCCCTTAGGGTATTCTGGTTTGCGAATAACAGGAAATGGGTCGGGCCTAGGGTCCTCATGGCCAGAATTAGAGGGGAAGTTACTATTAGTTAGTTAATAGAACACAGAAAAGCTTTGAGCAGTTTTCAGAAATGCTAGGAAGAGATATTAGAATTCGGGGGGTCGGAAAGGGAGTTCTTATGGAGCGGAGGGGGACCTTAATGCGTCTAATGCAGGATGGGGTGGACCACGCGAAACTCGTCGAAGCAGAATTTTGGAGTAATGGGTGACAGCCAACGACCTGGGTGCACAGGAACACCTAATATTTGAGCGAAGATGTCAGAGGGCCTTGCTAGATCTTACCATGGTGAACGAAGACTCAATGGGCTGGGCGACTGGGCGGAGGGTACTGAATACGTAATCGCTCAGCGACCATCAGTGCGTTACAGCTTCCTTTCGAGAAAACTAAGATACAAGAACGCCCATTGAGCAGGTGCCGGCCTGTGTCGACAAACGGAAGCTGGAGGGCGAAAAAAGAGGTATTTGACGAAGGACAAATATCGTAATAATAGGAAGGGCTTGTGTCAGGTAGCTTCCAAAACCGCTTACGGAGCCGTTTAAGATTAGTCGTCTTGTCCTTATGATTCTGCTAGATGTCATAACTGCCTTGAATTCGATTGGATGGAGGGACATCATGCTCGCACTTGAGGAGAAGGGAATCTCGGCGGGCTTGCAATACGTTATCTCGTCGTATCTTGGTCAACGGTCCCTTCTAGCAAATGGCGAAGTATTTGAGGTTACAGCGTGTGTTCCTTAGGGTTTATCTTGGGCCCCACTGGAACTTAGCGTATGACGGGGTTTTGACTGTCCCCCTACCGCCTGGCGTCTTACTTTTCTAAACAATTTGGCTTTGCTGGTCACGACACCTGATGAGAAGACCTTACATAAGCAGGGCAACGAAGTCTTAGATGAGACATACTAGCCTTAGATGAGAGTAATGCCTACTTTGAGTCTCGACGGCCATTCATTCAGTAGATATCAGCGCAAAGAGATGAGGTACCTCGGCGTTCAACTGGATGCCGGTCTAACTGGCACTGCATATGCTCGGAAGGTATTTCTGAAGGCTACCCGGTAACAGCTGGCATCGCCAGGACTCTTCCGAGAATCATAGGGGCGTTTAATGCCCTAAGACGCCTGTTGATTTCGGTAGGCGAGTCAATGTACTGGGCTTCAGTATGGACGGATTTGGTTCTGAGAACCGAAACGAATAGGAGTACAGTACACCAAGTCCAAAGGCCTCTGGCTATACGGATATGCAGGGAATACCGGAGCATCTCTACGGGCGTCCTTCTCGGCATTGCCAGAATGCTCCCTTGGTGTCTCCTGGAGAGCGGTTCTTGAATCTTCCTGGCGGTTCTTGAACGGAGAATACGATCTACAGGCTGTCAGAACAGCAATCCTGGACCGGTGTAAAAATGACTGGCAGAGGGTCCAACCTAGACAGAAATCCAGAGGCCCCTGGATAAAAATCCGATCTCAGACCTTGGCGAATGGTACGGAAATGCCGGGGACTTTGGCAGGCGATCGGGTCCTTGCGCATCTGTCTTTGAGAATGATCTTCAAAAAGGTGATGTGCTCCCGGGACTTTTGGAAAAAAGCAAGTAAATGGCTAGCGGGGATTATGAAGGTCGGCTCAAGGTTGGGTGGCGGACTAGAGGTTGGGGAGGGCGAGGCAGAGCGCGTAGACGGTTCGGTCTCATTGGACCCGACGCTCCGACTAACTAAACAGCACACGCATTACCCTAAATGGATTTTCGAAGTAATGTGGTACGCTTTCTAAGCTACCCGGAGGGGGACACGGAATTAGGGGTCCATGAGTCCCACGCTAGTGCTGATATGACCGCATCAGTGTGCGTAATAAGCATTGCCGAAATTGCCGAAACTACATCTGGGTCGTATCTAAGAACGTTACCATAATAGAACACGAAATAAGACCCGAAGGTAATTTTGGTTACAAATAGAGGGAAACTTGGCTGTACATAACTGCTGCGTACCAACTGTATACCAGTGTATTTTGAGGGTTACCTAGGTTGGTCGAAAATAAATGTGTATGTAGAATGTACAAAAACAATGTGATGTAATTGCATATATATATATATATATATCCATAATTTGTCAAATAAATATCCCCAATATCCCTAATATGCTTAAATAACAAGAACAGACTGTATGGTTTTAATCATTTTTCTCACGGATCACGGAAGGCCAGTAAAACACCCGACACTTTAACGTTGTGCATGTTGTGCATAACGTTGTATTTGTATTTTCAGACTACACGCAGATTTGCGAGTTCGTCTAAGTCGAGACGTTTGTATTGTGAGCCTTTATCTAAATTCAGCCACACACATTTTTTAGTGTAACATGTTGCTACAGTCTTGATGACATTTGTCAATGAAAAGATTTATTAATGTTTTCATTGACAACTATATTGACCCATCGCAATATAGTTGTGGAGTAATTAGAAAATCTAATGCTCTGAGGTTCATTATCAGGGAGATTTGAATTACTCTTTTCCTTAAAAACTCATAATTATTTCATACGCGACTGCATCAACTCCATCCTAAATTTCAACACTGATACGCCTAGTTGCAATATAAATCTCTGATATTTAGCTGTAATTTTCTGCCACCGTACTGTTTGTTCGGCCGCAAAAAATATTTAATTCGGCCGTATAAACAAACATATACTGGATTATGTCCTTCGTACCACCCTATAATAGCCGCCTTATTTAATGCATTTAGAGCTTGTCATTTTAACACTCAAATAGAACACGATTGAACATTTAGTTAGAGAGAGAAAAAATGTGACTGGATTGCTTTTATAAATTCAATACGGCACGACTTGTCATTAAAAACCTACTGAAAAAGACATTTCACTGTGATTCAAATACGCAGACGACTGTAACGTACAATTGCGCAAAATAACATTTGATCTGTGATTAGTTTAAGTTGTCTTACCCTGAGCGGTTCACGGCACGTATTGTGTTCATATTTCGTGTTTCAAATAAGTAGATTTCAGCAACACCGACAATCGGTATTCATAGGTTTATAGTGAATTAAGTGGATATGGATCAAGTCTCCTATATGTTAGCTTTCCTTTGTTGCCACCTATCTATATTTTTCTAAGATATCCTTAGGAATGCATATGTGATGTGTTTGGGTTTTGCGTGTTAGCAGGTGTTGACTACTCTATCGGAGTTGGATTTATATTAGACTGAATAATTACACTCAACATCTCTCGTAAAAACAATAGTACATTATAACCGACGGTTTTGACTTGTCAATAAGGTTTGTGGGTTGCATTAGTCAGTTATTATTATTATTATGCATTATTTATTATTATTATTATTATAATTATGCAATAAATCAGGCTATCGAACTGCTAAAAATAAAGGGCGAGTTGATTCGATAACAAAATCCAACATATATTAATCACGGCATAAATAATGGCCCTAGATCTACTTATGTGAACCAGATGAGAGGAGTGTCACCAATATTACTCAATATTTTAAGTTAAAATCAACTTTCATTTCATTCATGATTGTTGAGCATTTTCACTACATTGTAGATAAAATTATGGTTTAATTCGCAGTACTCGAAGTGTACACTCTTATTTTCCGCTAGGATATAGTCAAAATGTAATAAGAGGTCTGTATCAATTAATTTAACCTCCAGTGTATGCGGCAATCTATTGCCATTGCGTTATCAGCATATTCTAACTAGTGTCATCATCATGTCAGTGGTCAGCCATGACTTATTTCTTTCTTCATTCCTTCCTCTTCATCACTACCTTTCCCACTCTTATTCCCACTTTTATTTGACACTAAACGGCGATTTGCAATAGCGCTTCAATTCTCCATTTACAATTTACATATGGCTATATTTAGAGCGAACCCTAGGGACAGAATTGCCGTGCTGTGGCCCCCAATAAGACCCACCGATTCCTATTTTTGTCTTATCCGCACAATGAGGATTCACGAACGAAAAATAAAGATAAACCACCTATTTATGAAATGTTTGCGGTGGACGTAGCTATTGTATGGCATAGAACACAGCATAAAAGCTTCCATTTAGTTCTCTTATTGATGATAATGATAATGATCATTCTGGTGGTAATGCCCCTAAAAAATGTTTGTTTTATAGGTGACATAATTTGAACTTGGCTTGTTTTAACGCAAAAGTAGATTTCGCACGGTGCTTTCAATAATATATTCGGCAGCGGCAAGGCTTCTCATATAGTTTTTCATCATTTTGCCTTTGAAGACAACTTTTATAGTCATGATACTTTTTTCGTGAAACCGAACCGCACAAATAAAATTTCAAAAGATATCATCAATACATCATACGGTTGTTGGCAATTCCTGCTTCACCATCGTATGATAGTACTCATGTCGTTGCTCTCTTGATTGCACAACTGACTATTTTAACGAACGCATATCCATTAGTTACCACATAGCACCAAAAACGGCGTTGTGCCGACATATGCTTGGGCCATGCTCTTCGTATTGCGCTTTCGTGTGACACACGGGATAGAACTCAGGCTGAAATTAAAAGCACAGAAAGATGTATTCGTATTATGGCGTCATGTATACCACGATAAAAATAGCTGGCCTCGTAATTTGGACAGTTTTAGAAAATATAAGTAGTTAATAAAAATTGTTGGATTAATTGTTTACGGACATTTACAATTTACAACATCATAGCAAATTCTAGACAACAAATCTAGACAAAAAAAAAAAAAAAAAAAAAAAAAAAAAAAAAAAAAAAAA